>JABUQX010047690.1:47500-86851 GCA_015478945.1 Trachelipus rathkii | reverse complement strand
CAGTGTACTTCGTTCAATCGGAAAATTTGAGGTGTTTAACCGTTTTCATTATCATTGAAACAGCACTCGCGTTTTTCATTGCTTACTTCAATATATATATATATATATATATATATATATATATATATTATATATATATATAAATATATATATATATATATATATATATCTTTTTACTATATATATATATATACTATATATATGCTATATATATATATATATATATATAAATATATGAGAAAATATCTCCTAGCTCAGTGGTAGAGTACTTGCCAAACAAAGCGAGGGTCCCAGGTTCGAGAATGGGTGGAGAGAGAGAATATGAGCTATTCTCTATTAACTCTAGCTTCGTCCCACTCAGACATTCCAATGGGTACATTTGTGGTGGCTGAAAACACAAATGGAATTAATCACGCGGCGTCGCGATAGGCCCTGGCAAGCCAGCGGATTTGCCGTTAGGCCGAGCACCCAGGACCTTTCTCGAAGGTCCCACTGACAGGACGAAAAGTTACTTTGGGGAATTGATGATGATGATTTATTATATATATATATATATATATATATACTATATGTATATCTAATAATAACATAACCTTATATATAAATATACTTTAAGTATATATATATATATATATATATATATATATATATATATATATATATATATATATATATATATATATATATATATATATATATATATATATATATATATATATATATATTTAATATATATATAAATATATATATATGTATATATATATATATAATTGAAAGAAATATCTATATATATATATCATATAACAAAAACTACATAATACCGACAATATGTATAATAATAATATTTATATATATATATATATATATATATATATATCTATAAGGGTTGCCCTACCTATTATATGCGGATGATTTGGTTTTGTGTGGTGAATCTGAAGAGAGTTTGAGAGGATTGGTAGAGAGATTTGGCAGGGTGTGTAAAAGGATGGGTTTGAAAGTAAACGTAGATAAGAGTAAGATTATGGTTGTGAGTGAGGACAGTCCTCGGTGTGAAGTTATGTTAGATGGTGAGCAGCTGGAACAAGTGTCCGAGTTTAAATATTTATGATATATGTTGGATGAAAAGGGAACAGATGATGCAGAGTGTAGTAGGAAAGTTGTGAAAGTCAGGAAGGTGGCTGGTGCAATTAAATCGTTGGTGGATCTAAAGGGACTAAGTGTTGAGTGCGCTAGGGTCTTACATGAGGGTATCTTGTTACCTGTGTTAAAGTATATTAGTGAGACTATGGTCTGGAATAAGAGGTATAGATCTAAAGTTCAATGTGTTCGGATAGACAATCTTTGGGGCGTGTTAGGTGTGAAAAGAATTGATAAAATGAGGAATGAACGTATTAAGAGAGTTATGTGGTGTGAAGAAAGGGGTAAATGAGAGAATAAATGAAAGTACGTTGAGATGGTTTGGTCATGTGGAAAGGATGAATGATATTCGGTTGGTTTAGAGGATGTATAATGGTGAGAGTGTTGGGAATCGACCGGCTGGGAGACCGAAGAAAAGTGGATTGAGCCAGTAAACGATGTCTGAAGGAGAGAAATGAGTTTGGCAAAGGCGAGAATAAAGGTGCATAATAGGAGTGAATGGCGGGGTTTTGTGAAGGGGTATGGTTGTGGTCTACCTGAGCCAGGGAATGAACTCTACACTTGACGATATGCCATTGTGAGGATCCGTCGCGGTCCCGTGAAGCTCTAGGGTGGATTTTCTGACTGCGACGAGTTCTCACTAAAACGTATAATGGGACGGTAAGACAGGGCTTTCTTTTCGACTTGTGTCATATTCTTCTACTACTTTTCTTTACCGATGCTTGTCACGCATCTTACCCCCCCGTCTAGGGAAAAAAAGGAAGATAGAAGATAAGATAAGATATATATATATATATATATATATACTTATAATATATATATATATATATATATACCCTTACTATATAACTGCTATATATATATATATATATATATATATATATATACTTACTTACTTCTACCCCTGGCCCACCTCAATTGGCACACTGCTTTCAGGAAGCCGGCTGCCGCCTCTGGGCCGGGTTCACGATCCAAGGAAAGAGGTTATAGAAATCGGTGCAGGGAGTCGAGAGCAGGGCACTCAGAAGAAGGTGCTCTAATGTGCCGAGCATTTGTGACATCTAGCGCAAGAGGGGGGTGGCATTGTCTAGTTTGAATCTGTATTTATAATGCATGAGCCGGGTAATTCGACCTGATCTGCTCCGGGCGAGGTCGATTTGGGCTCTTCTGGACAGCGTTTCTTCACTAGGGGAGAGGATTATATATATATATATATATATATATATATATATATATATATATATATATATATAACTATATATATATATATATATATACTGCTCTTTGTATGCTATTATTATATATGTAATAATATATATATATATACACTATACTGTATATATATATATAAAGCCTCGTGGCGTAGGAGGGTTGACTCATAGAAGCTACTCATGCAGTTGGTTCAATCTCGCATGTAGTTGGTTTTGCGCATCTTCCTGAGGGCAGGTAAACTCGACTGCTAACGTTGGTGGCGCTGGTTTAGGATAGCCGGCCTGAAGTTAGATTTCCTGTAGTCCCCATTAATTACCATCTAAGAAAGGGGGATAAAAGCACCTTAAAAAGAGTTTATATATATATATATATATATATATATATATATATAGCATAATAACATATATATATATATATATATATATATATATACTCTTTGCTATATGCTATATATATATATATATATATATATATATATATATATATATATATATATATATATATCCAGGTAATCAAAAAATAAGCATTTAATTCTAAAAAGTATTTATTATATATCACTAAAAATTTTTAAACAAAATTACTCGAAAAATCAAAAGACAAAAAGAGATAGAATTTTCCCCAATGGTTACATTTCAGTTTCGACTGGTGCTTCACAGCCTCCTCTTTCGTTGCAAGTCAAAAATACTCCCTCGTAGGCTGAAAAATAAAATTCGTTTATTTTACTCCATATTTAACTTCAATTATAACAATAATCAAAAGCTATATATCCTAATCTTAAAGGTACAAATATAAGGCACTAGGAATACAAAATCGGATATTCTTTTACTTTTTTAAATACAACTAATATATATATATATATATATATATATATATATATATATATATATATATATATATATATATATATATATATATATACACTTATATATTAACAAACTATATATATATATATAATATATATATATATATATATATAAAACTACCGGTCATACCTATATGCTCACCATGTGACGAATGTATCAGCTGATTCATTAAATGAGAAATAAATTTCTCTTACTTAAAAATATTTTCGCAAAACTAACATATAATAAAGATTTTATTTCAAATGTTTCATGCTGCGTCTTCCTCTACTATTTATCACAACTGCTTCCAATCTGCATAGTATCACAATCTAAAAAGAATCTGCCGACTCATAGTCTATTCTCCTGCCTTCTATCGTCGAAGAATAAGCTGAGCAAACTGCTACGCATCGAATCAAAATTAAAATACAAAAACACAAAGTTCAAGAGAATTAAAATATGGATTTTGAGTGGTCCATCAACTGATAGCTCTCAAAGAACATCCCAGAAATTCTGGATAATAACGACACACACTTTGGTGTGGTCGCGGTAGTAGAAACCTACATTAATCGCCTATATCCAATGTGTTTACAAATTTAAAGTTTATCTCTGTGAAAGTAAGCTTCATACGTGCTTTACACTTACATATATATATATATATATGTATATTGACTTGCTCACGATTCATATTCTAATGCCGTAGGAAATAGGCTGTCAAATGAAAATATTGAAAAAATGAGTACAGATATATTTATTTCTGGTAGAATATATATATATATATATATATATATATATATATATATATATATATATATATATATATATATATATATATATATATATATATATATATATATATATATATATTACTATATATATATATATATATATATATATATATATATATATATATATATATTTGTTAATATATATATATATATATATATATATATATATATATATATATATATATATATATATATATATATATATATATATATATATATATATATATATATGTGTAGGAGTAGAGAGTGGGGTCTTTTCTGAGGAGTTGGCATAAGTACTTCCAACTTTTTGCAAAAATAATTTCAGATTACAATACAAAATATTTTTTAACATTTAATTATACATTAATTACCTAATAATAATAATAATAATAATAATAATAATAATAATAATAATAATTTAATAATAATCATTGAAAAAAATAATAATAATAAAAATAATAATAATAATAATAAAAAAATCTATATACCGTATGGTTGGGCAAATGGGGGACCACTATATAAAAACAGCACTCCTATTGTATAATTTAGCTTTTAAGACCCATTAAAATGTAGCTTTATGTCTTAGGTATTAAGTTTTTATGAAACCGCTATTAGTAATTGTCGAAAAATTAATTTTCAGAACCTAAATTTTTTCCGAAAAATTTCATTAAACACCAAGATCAGTAAAACCAGCAAAATTAAATATATCTGTTGGTGGTCGCTACATAAAATAAATTTGTACCTCCTGAAGCTACCTTGATTGTTTAAACTTATCTCACAAGTCCTGAATGATTTTTATTTCAGAAATTTTAAAATGGGACCACGTTGATACATTTAGCTGGGGTAAATGGGACCAGGTTGGAATATTCTCAAAATGCTTTATGCTTTAAATACAAACTGATACCATTACAAAACTCTAAAAATTAAATATTTTTGTACTGCTAAAACGTTATGTCACAAACTACTACAAACGTTAATTCTTGGTATCATTTTTATTCAGGAAATAGTTAGAAATTACAAAAAGAAAAGTAGTCTTCTAAACTACTCAGAAGATATGGTGAGAGCTGTACTAGAGGCTCACGAGGGGAGAGCAGTAAGAAAGGTCGCTAGGAAATATAAGATTCCCAAAACATCGCTTCACAATCGATTACATAATAGGTCACAATAGCCTATGAAAAAAGGTAGAAAATCTGCTCTTCTTTGCAATGAGGAAATTGACCTGGCCATCCATCTAGCAACACTAGGAGATTATGGCATGGCATTTGACACTAGCGAACTGCAAAAGTTCGTTAAATACTTTCTTGATGCATCTGAGAGTTGTTTAATGCTTTGATGATAATACACCTGGTATTGAATGGATGAAACCCTTTCTAGATAAACACAAGATCTTGTCAAAACATCTTGCTTAAGCGCGCAGCTGTAATTGAGCAAATAGTTCAAGACTATTTTAATAAGTTACAGAAAACACTAGCAGGAGTCCCCAGATGACCCCAAAGGTAAGCTACAAATCTTCAGACGGTATTCTCAACATACTGAACGTGTTTTGAATATATCGAAAAACATGATTCTCATCATAAATGCCATAACAGCTGTCGGAAAATGCCTTCGCCCTATGTAATATTTAGGCAGAGAGAATGCAAGATTCCTGGTTGATGGGTGGTCCAGCTGATGTTCGATATGAGAAAACGAGCAGTGGCTGATTTGACTCAGATGCCTTCATGAATTGGTTTAGATCAGTCTACATGCCATATATTAGGACTCTACATCAAAATGAACCAAAGGTCTAATTGGAGATAACCTACCATCTCTATCAATCCTAAAATCATAGAGAAGTGTAATGAAATAATGTTCGAATGTGCTTCCTACCACCTAATTCGACCCATCTACTGCAACCATTAAATGTAGTCGTATTTTCGGTACTTAAGAAGGAAGGGAGTAAAGTATTAGCAGAATGGAAAATAGGAGACGGTAAACATTATTCTGTCCTACCGAAACCTATATTTCCATTTCTGTTATTACACTTAATAAGAAATTTGAATGATAAGTGGCAACCCCTCGCTACAGTTAGCTTTCTGACTTGTGGGATTTATCCAATTAATCCTGCTCCGGCCTTAGCAAAAGTGTCAAAAGCATCTGCCAATCCATCTCAACAAGTAAGTCCATCATTGCTTAAATATCTTCAGGGGCAAAGACAAGCAAATGCTCCACTTAAGAGAAAAAGAGGCCGCTTTGTTCAAATCACGGCTGGACAAAGCATATCTCTACAAGATCTTCAAGAGCACCAACCATGAAAAGGTTGCCTTTTTCTGGAGCCGAAACAGATAATCGTCCTTAAAGTGGTACTGAATCAATGTCTATCCCTACTGAACATGCCAGTATAAGATATATGACTACATCCTAATAGAATATATCACCTCTGTTTTATATTGGTAAGCTTCTAGAAAAAGTTGGCAGTGGGCGTAAAGTAGTGTTATAGGAGAACTGAAGGTTCACAAAAAATTTGTAGTGACTAGGGGTTGGGAAAGGAAAAAAAACAAGCTCGTTTTTTTCGGAAAAAAACGGTTTTTTTCATGAAAAAAACACAGCCTGAAAAAAACAAGTAAAAATTTGTTTTTTCGTTTTTTTCAATTAAGTTGTGGAATTTACATGTTTGAACAATTTTATTATAAGTTTTAGCAAATATGCTCTAATTTGGACATTTTTTGGTTCCAATTTCCTACAAGGTGGAAGTCCATGAGTTTGTGTTCAAAATTTTTATGGGTTTTCCATATTTTTATTTTATATTCTGAATTTTGATATTCATAATATTTTGTTTGTGGCTTCATTAATGTTTTCTTACTCTGTTTCAGCTTTCAGTAACATTTTTATCATAATTATTTAATCAGAAGTTAGAAATGTCATATGCAATGAAAGAAAAAGCAGTTTCAAAATAAAAAGGTAGCAAAGGCCCTCATGGAAATGTAACTTTTGTTGTGTAGACGTTTGCAAAACTAGTATTTATTGCTCATAATCTAGAACTAGAAATTCTGAAAATTTGCCAACTGAGAGAGATGATTGTGCTAAGGCAGCTAAGCTTAAGAGTCCTGTTACTGCCCCTGTTCCTTCACCACTGTCATTCTCACGATACTTCATACGACTCTGAGATATCAGACTTATCAGTCATATCAAAATTAAATGTGGCTGATCATGCTGATGAGCCCAGTGATAATGAGCTTGACAGTAGTCACAGCACAGTAGTCAGTACTCAGTAGTGACTGGGGAGTGGGGACTAGTGATTAGTGAATCAAAAGTTGATATTCCAAAGCCAAATATTTAATTTAGTCATTCACTCATCTTTCTTCATTTACAATCTTGGTATAATTTTAATTTCAATATTTTTATTATTTCATTTGCATCCCTTAAGTCACTTTTGAGTTTTGTCATTCAGACTCATTCTATATAAATATAATATATATTAATGTTTAAAAGTAAATTATAAATATGATTATATGATACAAAGGTAAAATACATAGTAAAATTAGTAAGTAGAAGCCTACAAACAGCAGTCTGCAGGCTACAACCTACTATAAATTGTAACGAAAACAATTGATAAAATATAAGAGAAAGGTAGTTCTGCTATTTTATAAATCAAAATGGAATATTTGTTTAATTTCAGGTATCCTCCTATTTGAAAAATGAAAATACTCAAGTGAAATATCATATTAGCCTCTTTATATTGTTAAAAATACATTTAATGAAAAAAACGAAAAAAACTGAAATAAACGAAAAAAACATGTTTTTTTCCTGAAAAAAACATGATTTGAAAAAAAAAACGTTTTTTTCCCAACCCTAGTAGTGACCATTTAGCTTTTAAATTACCTGATGTGTCAGATATCTATATGACAAGTGAGGAAAAAATAATAATGAAATGCACAGTTGATGGTATTAGTAAAAATAAAATATACTTTCTGAAAAACATTTTTAGTGATAAAAACATATGATAGGCACCTAATCTGCCTTACCTACTTTACGTAAAAAGGGTTATGTTTTTTATTATTAAATAATTTATATTAGCTTTAATTTATATAAAATAGAATTTTAATTCTTAAGCTGCCATTTTATAAATTTTTAAAGTTAATTAACTAAATATTGCAATTTATTAACTATTTCATAATTAATACATAATAACATCCAATTACAAAAATTAAGCTATTTTTAACATATTCTCTATAATTATTAAGTTGTTCAATGTTTGGGGTAGCTTTATTTCTCCATAGCGTTATGTTGTGTGGCAAAAATATTCATCTTGATTGGCTCTTACAGCACTCCTGTGATTGGCTCCTAAATGGTGATGCAATTTTATTCTATGTTTATTTTTTTTTTTTGTGATTTTGACATCCTGTAAAACAGAAATGACTTGATTCAAATCCGGATTCGGAATGCGAGCTTCAATCTGAATCTGTATGTAAAAGTGTTTGAATTCGAATCTGAATCCGAATCCGTGTTTGTACTAAATGTGTGTGTATACGAATTTGAATAGCACCTTCGGATTTGAATCTGAATCTGTGTGTGTGGAAAGGTTTGAATCCGAATCCAGCACTTTTGGATTCAAATACGAATCCAGATTCAAATCCAAATCTGAATCCAGATTCACCCATCACATATATATATATATATATATATATATATATATATATATATATATATATATATATATTTATACAAAAATATATATATATATATCACTATATACTTATATATATATATATATATATATATATATATAACATATATATATATATATATATATATATATATATATATATATATATATATATATATATATATATATATATATATATATATATATATATATATATATATATATATATATATATATATATATATATATATATATATGTTAAAGTTTACACAGTAAATCTGTGCAAACTTAACAAATCTTATCATAACTTTAATGAGTTTTTTGGTTTTAAAACCAACGAAGTAGATATGTCAACTGCGTAGTATATAATGGCAACCACGCTTACCTCATCAAACATGGGTAATTAAGATATTAAAAAAACTGATTATCAGGGAAAAATATTGATATTCTGTCACAGTACGCTAGTCAACAATTACCCAGAAAACTAAAGAATGTAAAAGAAAACTCTAATTTTAACAAAAGTTACTTAAAAAGCTTCCTAAAGCAACGACAGCCCGAAAATAAAAACGACTTTCTACCTCGATAATGGTCTGCATACGCGATATTACCACGAAAACGAATATAGCCAAGGTTTGTTGTGTCAAATGAATGCTAGACTTTTATTACAAATATCAACACACCAAACTTGGCATTTACTTCGAGCGCATAAGGAAATAAATAAAAACAATTACAATGCGACAATTTTAGTAAATAAAAATAAAATCTTTCAACTATATAACTTCATGTAAACTAAACTGATAAATAATATACTTACAATTTTTTCATAAACTCCTTATTATAGGCATCATTTTCCTTTTTCTTTTCTTCAGGGATTGAGATTCGAGCTCGCATAAATATGTCCTCCAACCTTACAGTTGGTTTTGAAGAAGTTGAGGAAAGTGAAGATCTACTATTTTGGGGAGGTGACTTGTGTTGAGAGGTACTTCTATTCCTTTCCACCTCATGAATTTTAGGCGATTTCTCTCTCAAGGTGACTTTGGGCACACGTGTTTCCAAAATCTGAGCCTGTTTTTCTACCACTGGTGCCAAATTAGAACTATGAAAGCTTGAGTGAGAATCATTTGAGATTTCAAGATCACCAGAACTTTTTAAGAAATCTGTAAGCCCTACGCTCTTGTTAAATTTCTCTACCTCCTTTGCTTTATCAATTTCTGTAAAAAATTTGAGCAAATTATGATAGGAAAGATATTAACTAATAAGTGAAAAAAAAAAAAAAGACTATATAATATTGTTGTCACCCATGGAAATAGTACAACATAAGTTTAGAGAGGAAGCAAATTATTAGCAATTAGTAATAAACTATATTCACTATACAGAATATTCTATTAATCAATATTAACTACACTTCTCATTAGATGACCATATACCTAATATACTTACGTCGTTTAGGAGATACAAATGTTACACTGAAAATGCTCTGAGCAGAAACTTCTAAATCCGCAGATCCTGACTGAGATATTACCACTTTGTTCACATCTGAAATTGATAATGTAAAATACTAATTCTTAGGTATATAGTAAGATCTTTTAAAACAAACCATAAATAAAGATATGTTCAAATAATGTATGACTGTAGAAGAAACCGTCTCAAAATCTCAGTTTAAGCAAAACTTACCTTAAACATAAATTAACATCTACTTAACAAACATTACAACTGGAATCCTCTCTTGACTATGAAATGATTATAATATATATATACATATAAAATATATATATATTTATAAAAAACTAAAGTCTTTAAACTAATTACGCTAATTTAAATTTGAAAAATACCTATATAGTTAAGTATGGGTTTTTGCAAAGATAAACACCAAAGTCTTTTTCAATATTCAATGATGACCAATTTCAATTCCCATTATGATAGTACTGAGCTGTCAGCTGAGTTGAAACTGAAATTGCTGAAGGTAAAGATTTCCAAAACTCAAGTCTTCTTAATATAACAAGAAGTGATTGTTATAAAGTATGAATTAACAATTCCTTAACTTCAATAGGACCTTGTAGATTTTTTTTTTCCCACTGCATTTAATCAATTATAATTAACATAAGAAATCAATTGCAATAAATTAGGTCCATAACATGAACATTAATCCAAAACAATAATAATATTAGCCATACCCCATTTATAAGGATAAATAACAATTTTATTAGAAGATAAAATTTTTATTGTATTTTTTAATATTAGTGAAAATAAAATTTTTAATTTATTTTTTAATATTAGCAACAACTCTAGAAAAAATTAATATAAAAGCTGAATGTAATTCTTCTAAAAATTAACATCTTCAATTTGTCTCATTTCCCCCGATGTCCAATATCAAGAGAGAGAATGATAAATTGTCAGGCTCTCATTAATAACCTTAAATCACTTCTATCTATTTAATTAATCCTATCCTCAGTTCACTACTACTAATCAATTTCATAATTTTCAAAAATTGTAAATATTACTAATCTGAAATCCTCTCTCTAAAATACTTTTACTACTAGTCAAGTTAACTGTAATTGTATAAGGGTAATGAGTAGTATAGCTTAATATCTATTATAATATAAATGTTGTAAATTTATTAGAAAACTATTTTTTCTAAGCGTATCTTCAATGTACATGTCAAATTCACTTTTACTAAGTGTACTATTAAATATAAAAATAATTCATAATTATAACATAAGTACTTATAAATACTTAAAGCCACTAAATGGAGTTCATATGAAATAGAAGATGAAATCGTAGAGTGTTAATAATTTATTTCAACATTATATAGACTAAATAAAAATTGTTATATATAATATATGTCTAATTAATAATTATATATTTATTCGTTCTATTGACTTAAAGTTATAATGCTTTTTATCTTATATTAAATATATATCTTATTATTATATATAACTATATTTTATTTCTATTATATTATTTAATAATATATATTCTATATTATATATATTATAAATATATATCTATATAATATATTAATATAGAATACTATATAATTAATATATATTTAATATTATCTAATAATATATATATATCAATATATATATACTTATTATATAATTAATATATATTATATGTGTAAGCAGATAAATGATATTAGGCATTAATAATTACCTTCTAAAGTTAACAATCATAAACTCTATAATTCACTTTCGATTGCACAGACAAATGCTAATTCGAAATACAAATAATGCCTCTACTTATTAATATTATAAATATATAAGCTAGCATCTACTCAATTAATAAATCATGTTCAAGATTATTAAAATAGACTGGCTATCTACCTCAATATCAACACTGAGTCTAATAACTGTTGAGGATGTAATAATGATAAGAATATTGGCTCAAGTTAATGAGATGAATTCACGTTGAAAAGAGATTACATCAAATATTATTTCCTCATTAATTTATCTATAAATAACAACATGTTCCTTATATATCTTTAGTATTACGTGTGTCCTATTCATAAATAGTATTATTTTTATATGCTTCTTGAATTTCTTAATTAAGCATAATACCCAATGAAATTTGCAAACTATAAAACTATATAAATCAATTAATCAAACCCAAAGTAGCTGGCGAACTTTATTCTAATTAGAGAGTTGGTATAGAATTCAGAACAGTTGAGAAAATAGTGAAATTCCCTCCTTGCATTCTTGATCATGCTGGCAAAGATTTATTATTAAAAAATTTTCTTTTTAACTATAACCACAGAATATTAATTAATAAGTACATTCATTTTTAACTCTCTTGACACCTAATACAACATTTATTATTATGATTATTTAACACCTAAGGCTCTATACAGTTTTTACATTGACCTATGATAAATAGGTTACAAAAAACTGTCTAGTAACCAAAAGTTACTGAATATTAAGTATCCACACTCTATCCTATTACTGGTGACTTAATAATTATATTCAGGTTATATCCTATGCTGATAGGCAACCCTAATAAATTTCATCAGTTCTCAATTATTATTTTTCTTATTAAAAAATATTAATACAGTTATTTATTTTTAAACAATATTTATTTTAAAAATAAATAACTTGAAAACATGTAAAGACAAATAAGGATTGACCATTTTTCATAATTCGTTTTGCATGCTCACTCTATTCGTTTAGTGGGATATAACTGCAACATACTTTTGGATAACCACGACCTTCTAAAGAGCCATTACTATCATAATTATCGAAACAATATATATTCAATTAATAAGTGTTAAAACCGTTTATTACCCCTAAACCTACCCAATTAAAGCTTGATAGTCTTAAGCTAAGGAAGTAAACACATAAAAGAATACAACTATATTGCTTATAATGTGAAGTTCATCGTAACTCATGGAAGTAATTAAACAGTAAGGCTGATAAGTAAATGTCCAATCATCGTATTCCTTAAACAAATTACTAACACTATCACCCATGTATGTTATACTAGATAAGAACTGTTTAAAATTTTCAATTATAATCCTCAGTCTTATTCAGTTTTATGTCACTTAAACTCATTTTATCGAGGCAGATTTATAGCTATATCTTTGAAACAATTAAGTCACATTACTCATTAGAATATATACTTTAAGCTTTCAATAGTAATACTCCAATTATAATACAGTGATATATTATTTAGTTATAGCCTGTTAAAACTCATTGCAAGAAGGCAATTATTTTAGAAAAACAATAACACATTTTGATAATTATCATACTGAGGGACTATCCAGTAAAGAATAAAATTCATAGACCTTATATATATATATATTATACTATAATATATATAATATCATATTCTATAAATTAATAATTAATATTATATCTAAGTAAAATATTATACTTAATATTATATAATAATATAATTTATATTATATATATTATTAAAATATTATATAAATAATATTCATATTATATTATATATTAATAGTTAAATATATTTATCATAATATAATCAAAAAAATTATTTATTATTTAAGCACACACCTTACAAATACTTATTAACTAATTATAATATATCTTATTTAACTCTTACATTTCCTTTTCAGCCAGATTGCTGAAACATCCCTATTATACATGGCACCAAGGTATGTGCATCTAGTAGATTACAAGTGATACAAAAAAAATAAAATGCTCTATTTCTTTGTTTTTTTGACTATTGAGCTAAAGATGAAATAGAGAAAGCTAACTGAATTTTACGTTCAATTTTTTTTTATTATTATTTTTATTTTTTACTTAATAAATTTGAATTTTATTAACTTACTTAAGAACAATTTCATTACTAATTTACATGATATTGAGATATGCACGTTCATTCCCCATAAGTTGTACTACATTATATATAAGCAAATCTGGAATACATTCATTAACATTTTATAAAATTATCGAAATTCACTCATTTGTTACTATATAGTTATTAAAATTGTAATAAGATTAAATATTGCTTTGTTAAATTATTGTACGTTTTAAATATTCAAATATTCGAAATATTTTTTATTTAATGTGTATCTCCAACCAATTTAGGGATAATTAGTCTTTTATGAAAAAAATTTGTAAGCTAAAAGAGTTTAACCTTAAGACTGTCAATATTAATTATATTGATCTCTTCATTTCTTTTCAGTTTTTAATAACCTTTTTATTTTCTTTACATCCATTACACTATATATATATATATTATATACTCCGCTGGTTGCTTAAATAAAGATATATCTACACCTCTTGTCAAAAGTAGGGAAGTAAAAAAAAAAAAAAAAAAAAAAAGAAAAAAAAAAAATAAAAAAATGGTGAAGATATATACTCAAACTCACTAACTTCAGAAGCTGGGTTATCTAAACGACATATTCTTACGTCAGTTGATGACAGCAATTACAGTGATAAAATAGATTGGAACTTTTGCAAAGAATATTATGTTAGAGGGATAAATAGTATGTAGAAGGTCATAAGAGAAACCACATAAACATGATATTTAGCTTACGGATCAAGAGGTATAGTATATACCTAAACTTTCTTAAGTTAGATCCTTGATGTAATTTCCAGTCCATTTTTAGTATTTTATATGTCTATGGAATTATGTGAACGAGGCACTATACTCAATTTGTTTAATGCGAACGGTCGATGCAGTGGTGGAATGAAATATGTGCATGAAGTCAATCTCTTCACTGAGCAACCTGGCCCTGCTATGTAATACCTTATATATGAAAATATATAATAGATTAGGGCTTACAAACAGATCTATCCTTGACAAGAGACAGAGGTCCAGCGAACATAACATCACAGATACTATACTTAAGCCTCTTAGCCCTTAGCTTTCTAACTTCTCATCACATAAGGAGGGTTGAAGCGCTATTCACACTAAAATGTGGGAACAGTATTTACCATACAGGGTGAAAATAAGCACCCTTTATAAATAATTGGAAGGTATCTGAGCAGTAAAAATAAAAAAAAATTCAACATAATAACTATGACATAATCTGAACAATTCCTACACTTCTTTATTGAGGCATTTTAGAAACGATTTGATGTGACTGTAAGTAGTTCTCTCAACAGACAAATATCTCTATTCTATGATTTAGTCTACAGATAATATGGTTATTAGATGTTGTTTACATATATGTATAGACATTTAAGTAGAGAGCAAAGGAATATTAGGAAAGTTGGGAGGTATTTTAGAGAGAGATGAATATATGAAGAAGTGTGATTATATCAATAAGAGTTGAATAAATATAATACACTATATAGATTATGCGGTTACGTCTACTAACTACAATCATCTAAGTTATAAACTTCTGACCTAAATCAGAAAGAAATATGAATCCAAGAACTAATGTATCCAGACGAGAGTGCACATCATAGAAACAAATTGTACGATGGATGCACCATATTTGAAATGAGTGGAAGATAAGGATAACTTCAGGAAAGTTAGTCATCAGCCATACAGAGTGAACAAGTGTAGGCAGGTGCAGCTAAGATATCTAATATGCTGAGAAAGTAGGATAAATAAAGCTTGGAAGAAAAACAACAGAACTCCATGAGAACACCTAACAATTAATACTAATAGAAAGGAAGAAAATGAGGTTGTCATCCAATTCAACAAAGAAAGTTAAGAAATTTGGAAACAATCTGAAAGAAAAATACTAGACACTGATATAATAGTAAGCATAAACGACTGATGAGAAATCCAATAAGGAAAGGTAGCTTAAGATGAGTAGTCAAATACGCATTGCCAATAATGCCTAGCTGTCTAAGAATAAAGCTTTAGATATGTCCGAAACAACCACATATTTATTGGTTCTAAAATCTAACTACATTTAAAAATATATGTCACTGTCATACACGTAATAATTTCAAGTGCATATTTTGTTTAAGAAAAATATTAATAAAAATCTACCAAATCTAACTTATAACAATATTATGTATAAAAATAATGCTCTGTCTTCTATTGACTAGATACTTTAGTATAACCTACCCCATCTAAAGAAAGATGCCCTGCAAGCGATGCCAAATAACCATATAACAACTGATAACCTCTAACCCTTCAAATCATATATTGTTGATAAACTGGTCGTGCATATCAGTACAGTATAAAGAAAGTATATGATTGAGATGAAGGAATATATGACTGATACAATATTCAAACTAGTGTGTGAAGGTCCTTGAGATGTTATGGGCGAGGAGCTAAATGAATAATCTAATATTAATTTCCATATGGAAGATTAGTGATTTATACTAGTTCTTTAAGTTAAGCATTTAGGGACATAAGGAAATATATAAGAGACAGTATAAAAAGCATACATGGCCTATCTAGTAAGACCTGTCCCAGTCAACCCACTACCAAAAGCATACACTGCATAGTCGCAAAATATCCACAAAGTACACCTAAGTGTATGCTTTAGTTCAATTATTGTTAAGTATAAAACACTACAAATTACCAACCAAAATTTGGCCTTAGCAAAACTTAATGATATATACCTTAAGTCTTGATACTCAATAACCATACACATGATTAGCCATTAATACTAAGTATTATCGGTACTCTAATCAATGCAATAAATATATAGTAATCAAACAATTAACTGCATATATAATAATAAAAAACCCGCCATTTGGTCTTCGTCAATATACTTAAGTATATACCCTAAGCCCAATCCATAAACGAATCTAACGCGTGTTCTTACAAATTGTTTGTTGAATATATAGGATAGGTTACTATCACTCGATACAAGCATTCTTCTCTGAAAAGCAGACTCTCCTGTCGTTAATATTTTAATAACAAGAACCCCCTATAATTAAAAACAGCAATCTGCATGCTTTCGTATTAATTCATTTATGGAGCTATAGCTTTTCTCTTAATTTCTTCCAGCTGCTTGTTATGATGGCTCGAATCCCTGGTCACCTGTCGCATGTTCTATCACTATAGAATACTAATTTGATTAGTTCTCTATATTATCATAATATGATATGTAACATATTTATTATGTAACTTGTAGCATATTGCTCCACCCTTATATCTGAGTTAATTCGCCCTTTTCTACGATAAAACATTTCCTCAACTCCTTCCTAACATTACTCTGGTCCCTTCTAATAACCTACTCAAACTCAGTAAATCACCTATTTTGTTTTTTTTGTTTTAAATACTATGCTGTCGAATCTCTCTAGCGAGTATCTAAGTCTTCTTTAAATTAAGGGCCCATAAACTGTGCCCAATAGCTTCTATTACTAACGGGCCTACACTAATCTAACTAAGGGTAACAAGCAGTATTTACTATTACTTCCATTGCTCTTGTAAACAACAATTGAGCCCTTATTGCCGGATTGAGATTGATGGGGCTGTCCCTAGTCACATCCTTCTAAGTCTTAAAAGTCTTATTTCATAGTTTAATATACTGGATTCAGCTAACCTTTCAAATTACTGGGAGCCAAATAAGCAAGCCTTAGAATTTTGGTACGTATGGTCCCAGACTGCCAAGCCACCCCATTCATATTCGTAGTTACACGGAACACTTTTATCTAATGAGTAACCTAAATGCTCACTGAGGGATGATCTTTCAATGAATCTTAACATTATTCCAAAGGGCAGGAGCACCCATGATAACGCGGAAAGCATCGAAGAAAGAGTTTGAGGACAACGAGCTCTCCTCATAAATTACGAAGTCGGTAAGCTCAAGATCGTGAACCAAGAGGAGGTTATAGACGGCGGTACTGTGACAAGCCTATCGAGAATAAGCTGAGATTGTGTAACCAATATATTCAGAAACTTATTCAAGAGAATTTCGATTATGAGCGTTCGCGAAACCGAGATTAGCTCGTCAAATAAAACCATATCATACTATGTGCTTATCCGAGGAAGAGACTAAAACGATGTGGAGTGATGGTGTTGTATGTTTGTAGGGACATGAAATACCTTCAATGTATATATCGATTTCTGTATGCGTAAGTGTGTCGTGTGTGTGGTGTGTGTGTGTTGTGTGTTGTGTGTTCAGCAAAGGTGTGTAGTAATCGAATTGCCTACGCAGCTTAGAGTCTTCATGGACATGGAATAGAAAAGGAAAGAGGAATTAAGCAGTTAGTAACTCAAGTAGTAGAGAAGAATAGAATGCATTAAATCGAACTCTTCTTTCAAAATAGACAGAAAAAGTAAGGAAATAATTTTGGTAGAAAGGGTGCAAATTAAGTGTGTATTTGTCTCTTTAAAGTACAGAAACAGTTATAGATAGTGGTTTGAAAAGCAAGCGAGAAGCTAAAAATGTACCCTGATCACTTTCAACTATAGAGAGAGCTCTTTGATGGCTACATGACTTAATGTAAACTATGAATATATGCAACATCAATATGGAGAAGACAGTAATTAGAAAATAAGACCCGTAATTAGTGAGCATCTATGATATTCCGCTTGTCACTAAGTATAGGCATTGCTATCCGTGTAATTTGTATATAATTGATTATTGTTTAGTTCTTTATGTATTTTGATAAATTTGATAATTACAGTCTTTTGTGATATCATTTATGGATTTTATTATCCTATATTGTTTATATAATTCGTTATGTGATTTATAGATGTCTGTATTTATATTAAAAACTTTGAATTAATATATCATTTCTCCTCTTTGTCTAGGATAGCATTGCTTCTCGAATATTTATATAATTATTCGTTAGATTGTAAAGTTTATGATATCTATTAATATATATATATTTGGAAAACTTGTTTATTAAAACCGTATTTATAGTAAATATATATATAATAATACTATATATATATTAATATTAATAAATATATATATATTTATATATATTTACACATTGTCGTAGATACATTGCTTCCGTTATTGTAATACTTCGTTTATCATATCTCTTGTATTTTAAAAACTTGATATTCAGAATTTGTCGTGTTAAGATTAACTCTGCATTTGTAATAATTCGTTTTGTTTAGTTCTAATATTTTAAAGACTTGCTATTCAGAATTCAGTGTGTTGACATTGTCTCCGTAATTGTTGTCCCTAGTTTTGATTTTGTAATTAGGAAGTTTAGAATTAACTTATTATTTTTCTTGAACGTTATAACAAAGATTTTGTTGTGTTTTTTATAAATATTGTTCTTAGTTGTAAATATAATTAATAAAGTATTTATAGGTTTAATATACAGAAAATATCAGCGTACAAATTTGTTAAAAGGCAAAAGACCATTACTGATTTATGCATATAGGTGAGTGTTGGTTGAAATAATTTGACAGTTAACATTGCTGATTCATTGGAATATTATTGCTCTGGCAGTAATAAACTGTTAACACTGTCGATTCATTGGAACGTTATTGCTTTGGCAGTTAAAACTGACACTAAATTTGATTGAAACTATATTTTGTTGACAGGTAATAGTTAAATGTATTAACGGTTTATGTTGGATTAATATCTTATTTGAATATTCAATGGTACTAATATATGATATAATATAATATAATTTTTATTATTTATAATAATTATATCTATATATATATACATTATTATAATTATCATATATATATATTTATATTATTTATATATATATATTTATATAATATATTTATTATATTATATATATTATATATTTTATATATTTATTATTATATATATATAATATATAATATATAATTTATTATTATATTTTATTTATATAAAATATAATTATATTATATATTATATTATTATATATATATATATATATATATATAATTATATATATATAATAATTTATATTATATTATAGTAATAATATAAATATTATATAAATATTTATATTATATATTTATTTATTATTATCTAAATTTGTAGAAAAATTGCTCCTAGGCTATGTTAGGTTGTGTAGGTTGTTAAGTTAGGTTACTTAGGTACGGTTCGTAGTATGTTAGGTTAGGAGTCTTAACTAAATAATACTAACTAACTTTATATTGATAGATATTGTATGACCCCTTAAAATATACATAAAAGAATAGATTAATAAATTAAAAAGTAATAATCTATATTTCTATATAATATATATAATTCTAATTATATAGTTTGTGATAGTTGTCGTGATTTAACGTTATAATTAAACAACGTAAGTATGAGCTACTCCATAAATTTGTGTTTACAATATATATGTATAAAATTTACTCTGAGATCATTTGTAAATTATATATATCATATAATAATATATAAATTATATATAAATAATATGTATATATATATATTATATAATATTATATTTATATATTATATATTAATTATCTAATATTTATTTATAATATTATATATATCTATTATATATAATATATATATTTATATATTTATTAAATATACATATTTTTATATAATAATTAATTTTTATAAATAAGCAATCAATGTCTCTGGTGAGACGCAGGTTTTGGCAAAGGCAAGTTCGCATGTGGCTGCATGCGGCGATGTGAATATTTCATTTGTAGCAACAATTCAATTATCCGTGATTTAAAGACAATAGAGTTCTAGATAGATATTTCGATAAGCAGTCTGAAACTGGGCCTGTTCGCCTAAGCGAGTGTCTACAGACTAGAGTTAGTATATTATTTTTTTATATTATATTTATTATATATTAATAATTTATTATTATTTATCTTTATTTTAATAATAATTATATGCAGGTAATATAGAATAGAAATTATCAATATATTTAATATATTATATAATTAATTTATTATAATATTTATTAATATATATATATATATGTTATATTATATTATTAATGAAGATCTGCAGGAGGATTGCTTGGGGCTTCGTTTTTAATAATCTATGAATTCTTTATTATTCTAGAGATTTATGCAAATAGCTACGTACTGATTGGCCAATAATAGATTGGATTGGACCTTAATATGTAATTTAATTAAGTTTCGTCTGTCAGATACTTAGGATCAAATGAGTCGATTGCTAGATCTGACTAGTCTGCATTTTAAACTCGAACGCGAGTTTTTAAACTCACTATATTCTATCAAGATTAAATATTTCGTGTCATATTGATCAGTAATAATTTTTATATAATAACGTTCATATATTATAATATAATAATATAAAATAATCTATATTAAATTTAATATAAATTAAATATAATGATATATATAAAAAGATCAATATATAATAAATCTAAAATAAATAAATCGTAATTATATTTGAGTTGATAGTAGTTTGTATTTTACTTGTATAATACTTCAATTTCTGAAATTATAAAGTATTTACTAATAGGAATAACTTTATATAATATATTAATTTAATATATTTATTTATAACATTATATTATTTATTATATATATAATATATAATATATTTAATATATTAGCCAGGTGGTAGGGGGTTTGCATCATTGTTGCAGCATAGCAGCTAGTTCATAATATTTTCATTAATAAGTTAATTGATAATCAAACTGATGCTGTTAGAGTTTCTTTCGACAGTGTTTTGTACTCTGTTTCGTTCTTGTAGAGTTAATTTAATGAGGCATGTTAAATGTCTGTTAAACAGATATAAATTTAATAAAGTTATGTTCTGCGTGTGTGTGTGCGGGTTGTGTTTGTTGGATAAAAATAGTCATATTAAATAAGTATTATATCATTATCAGTATGATGAGTCATCTTTAGCTGAAAACGAGAACTAAAGTTGTGGATTATGTACATATACTCTATCTTGTTTATTTATGTTCCGTTATGTGATTAGGTGTACTGATCAATCATGATCCATTTATCTGTGACGTCATCTTTAAGTGATATAAAAAGTGTGCTGTTGGGTGATTAGTTGTTAATTAATTGGTTGTTGTGTGAAACTGTTCTTAAAATAATTTAGCATTACATAATGTGTTGCGTAATGGTAGATACATTCAGTACACTCAGAATCGTACTTATTACTACAACTATCATTATATAAATAAATCTACTGGTACATATTGCTACTGATTATGCAATGCTGATCTATTAACAGTGTCGAGTCAATAGCTGGGTATCGTTCTAGGGTTCCATCTTTGGAATTTGATGAACATACATTATGCCATGTCTAATGCCAAGTTTGATATTTGTATAGGTTACTCTGACTCATATATTATTTTATATTATATAATATATATATAAATAATATATATATATATATAATTATTAATATATATATTATATTATAATCTTAATTTATATATTTATATATTTTTAATTATTATAATATAATATATATATATTTAATATTATATAATATTTATTATTATAAGATATATATATATATATATTATATATTTCTATAATTATATATTTTATATAATATTTATTATTAATTTATCTTAATTTATATTATATGTATGTAGATCATATGTGTAGGAAATATATATATACTATATATATATATATATATATATTTAATGTGTACATACACGTATGCTATAACAATATTATTGAAACGGTAAAATAAAAACAGCGTTGCGCGGCGGCAATAGAGTTTTTAAAAATACCCATTTATTAAAACAGTACTCTGATATAGGATCGTATAATGTTTTTATGGACCAAAACTAAAGGACATTATAGCAGAGATGGCTTTTTGCTTGCGTGTGCATGTGATGATGGATCCATTCAGATGTGGGATAATAGAAAAAATTTTGTAAACACAACAATATAACCAAAAATTGGAAATAGCCACGACATAGCTTGCTTATCATTTTTTAAATTACTAAGAAAATACACTGAAATATTATATAGACAATCATTGCTTATTAAGTTAGATTGATTTTTCTAAGTTGACTAGTAAAGATTGTACTTATTTAGTCCAAATGATCGACTGTGGTAACAAGTCATTGGTAAGAGTTTAATATGGCATCTAAACTTAATCAAATTATGGTTGGCTGCGGTATAGTTTTATAAGTTGTATATAATTTTTTTTTTTCAAATTTAGTCTATTTAAGAGAAATTCATAGAAATATTCCAAATATGTATTACCTATTTATTAAGTACATATTAGTTTATCAGATAGCCTAAATTAACATTTTTAGATAATCTTAATTTAGAATTTATAATTGACTTTTTCTTTTCCATAATAGTCATATTTACGGGACTTATTTTTTTTCTAATAATCTCCCTTCGTTTATGAGGACCCACTTATAAGAGCTCAGTATCTAATATGCTTCCCTTTTTAATGTGGCGTGGGTTTAATTTTAAGGTTTTCAATTAAATTAATTGATTTCCGTCGGTCATTGCATTACATGGTGAATTGTTTCCCTCGTGACTTGGGTCATTTTGTGATATTATGCGTTAAAATTTATTTTTGGTAGAATTTGACGTTTATTCATGGGAGGATTACTCTCTTTCCTTTCAAACTTTCACTTTCAAACTTTCAATCCCCCACTTCAGATCATTTCAAATACTAGATATTTATCGAAAATAATATTGCATTTTTAACAACTTTACGCCTAATTCCATTTTTCAAAGTAAATTACTAAAGATTTTAGTGTTGCGATATTATTTGTTGTTCTAATCTTTGGCTGCAAATCTCTCTTAATTTTTTTTGGAAACTTTTAATCTTTATCAATGAATAGTTTCGCTCCATAGTCAATTTTTTAATGCTTTATGGTGAAAAGTTGATTAATTCTGCAATCATTTTCCCAGTCTTACTTGTTTCATAAGCAGCATGTAAAAGGAGAATTGATGAGGATTAAGTACGGAATGATTTCTTGGGACCCATTCTAATAAGTGTAGCCATCACAGTTATATGCTGCGGAATGCATGATTGTGGTCTGTCAGTTGAGAACTGGTTAGTTTCATTTTAGTAATAATCGTAAGGTTGGTTTAAATTTTACTCACTTCCATTCAGAACGTTTCCCTTTAGTTTCGAGCAAGATTGCTGCAACTTATGGGACTTTGTTGATCTAGTCTTGAAATATGCTAAGGTAGCCATTAGATCGAAGACGGATTTAGTGTATGATGGTCTTCCCAAGAAACCATCTCTAAATGTCTTATTGAAGCATTTTATGACAGTTTCACATTGTTCCTCTGCAATTACCAGATATCTTTTCATTCGTTTCCCCATGATCTTTTATAGATTCTGGGGATATCAATTCCTTTTCCGTCTCTTGGTGAAAATGTAAGATAGCAAGTCGTTCTGACAAAACCAATGTTACTAGTTATTACATTAAGTTCAAAGTGTCAATGATGATTTCATGAAATATTTGAATAATACCTTATTTAATTAATGTAAGGTCTAATATTTTTAATTTTTTTACTGAGCCAGTGAAGTAATGGTATTCAGTTATTGTTAGTTTAGTATTTCCATTCATTCAGAGATCTTAGAGAGTGTCCTCTTTTTTCTGAACATGCTATTTTATATATACGATTTCTACCTTTATTTTTTTTTCTTAATTTATTTTTTTCTTTAATTATTCTACGAAGTTTTGGTTTGTTAGTAGGTAAATCGATTAGTTTTTACAAATATTATGTTTAGTGTAGTGGTAGTAATGTATTATTGTTAATAATGATTTTTTGTTAGTATGTATATGGTAGTATTTAACATTATGTATTATTTTCAATAACTTTTGGCGGTGTTGAATCTGCTGTGGATGATTAAGGCAATAGCCTATAGGAGGCGTGCTGCATTCGCCTTATTATTTGTAAAAACGAGAATCTTCAGAAAACTAACAAATGTTTCTTAGCTGCATAGATAAGTTATTAGATAGGTATTATATTATCATTTGCTTAACTTAAAGCTGGTATGCTGAATTCTATGTTTGTTGTACTTTAGATCTGCAATTTATCATGATCGAAATTGTTTGAGATTGATGCTTTCACATGGACTGCTGATGTTTCCTGGATTACTGATATGAAATGGGCTTTTTTGATAGTGTTGTAGTTGATAAAATTGGTTTTGACTCTAAGTATTTGTTTTGTTAAATAATTTTTGTTTTTTCTTGTGTTTTTTTTCTATTTATTTCAAAGTGTCTAAAAGAACTGTCTTTGAATTCATTGTGCCTAATAAGTTTTGTCCGTAAAAGTAGTCCCAATTCAGTTTTCCTGGTCTATTATAAATGTTAATAATGTGATTTTATGAGCATCAAAATTTAATAACATTCGTGCTAAGACTAATGATAGCTTTATTTTCATGGTCAATCAGAAGGTTTTTAAATGAAGAAAATCTTAATTATTTATTATTATTGATACTTCCTCTCTTATCTTTACCAATATCTTATGTTATAGATTAAAGATAGTTGGTGTTCTATTCAAAAGTATGTTACCCTTCTAACTTTGATTATCTTTGTCATTTTAGGATACATTTTCTTTGCAGCTGTAGAATTTTATGGTCTTTTGATATGTCAAATATTTTTTTTGAATTTTATACTTTGAAGCGTCAATTTAAATTTTAGGACCGTTTTTTTTATCATATTCAAAGTCTTGAAAATTCTTTTTTTGTGATTATTTATCTATTTGAATGCATTTGCGATATCGGGAAATACATATTCATATTTGCGAATTTATAAAGTCTTTTCACAATTTTTTTTTAACTTTTGTGGGTCGATCTTTAAAAAGGCTTTCTATCCCTGTTTACACGGTTGGAGTCCTGCTGGTGGAACTTCTGAAGGTTTATAGATTCCATATTGACACTTACGATTTTTGTAGCACATATTTTATATAATTTTCAACCCCTATAATAATAAAAGCTTGAAAAAAATAAAAGAATTAGTATTAAAGTTTCAATTTGAATTCATACCATTTTTTTTTAATTAGTACACCATAATTTTTTTGGAGATACAAGGAATTCTATTAGATTCAAGAAGGTTTTCCACTAGTTTGTTTTAGAATTCATAATAAAGGTTTTTTTTAAGAAATGTAAAAGCGTTATGGACATTTTGTTACATTTCGATAATTAGATTTTTAATCTGTTGTCTTAGGTTAAGTGGCGGAGACTATATATGATACCATGTTTTTATGTACAATGTTTTTTTTATCAACAGGTCCTACATTGACTTTTTTGTTTTTTAAAATTTGCCACTTATTTATTATAATATATATGTTATATATATATTATATATTATATACTAACATATTATTTATATTATATTTTATTATATATTATATATATTATATAAAATTTATTATTTATATAATTTAATTATTATATTTATATATAATATTAATAATATAATATATATTATATTATTTATATATATATAATATATATAATATATATATTTTATATTATTTATATAATTATATATATATATATTATATATAAATTATATATAATATATATAAATAATTAAAAATAGGATAGATTGTATGATATATATATATATAAGTGTATATATTTTAATATATTATATAATTATATTAATTATTATATTATATATATATATATATATTTTCTTTATATATAATATAATATTAATATATATATATAATTTCTATATTATATAATCTAGTTTATTTATATTATATATAAATATTTTAATATTATTTATAATTAAATATAATATTATATATATATGTATATATATATTATATTATATATTATATTAATTAATAAATATTTTATAATCAATATATTTAAATTAAATTATATTTATATATATAAATATCTATATATCATATAATTTATTATATTTATATAAAGTATATAATTTATAATATATATAATATATGATTTATATTATATATATTATATTTTATTATATATTATATTAATATGTTTATTTAATATATTTTATTATATTATATATATAATTATATATTATATAAATATTATTTTATATATATATTATTTATTATATATATATTATTATATTCTATTATACTATCATATATATATATATATATTTTATATATATTTTTATATATCTATATTATTTATAAAAGATATTAATATATCATATATTATATTATATATAATATTATTATATCATATGTTATAATATTATATATAATATATATATATTAAAATACTACATATATATATATTACTATAGTATATATATTTATATATATATTATATAATATATATATAATAATAATTATATATATCTGTATTCTATTTATATATATATTTATATATATATATACTTATATTATTATATAATTATATATATATATTATGACTATATATATATATTTATATATTTTATATAAAAATTATATAATAAATATTATATTATTAATATATTAAATATATATAATATATTTATATTAATATATATTATATTATTATATTATATTATTGATTATATATATTATTAATATATAATTATATAATATATATTATAATATTTTTTATTATAATTTTTATATATTATTTATTTATATATAGTATTTATATTTAAATATATTATATAATATTATATATATATAAGATATATATATTATATTATATATTATATATTATACATGAGCCAATTACCATAATTCTATTGGTGAGAAGATTGTTCCCTCACTTCTAGAGCTCAATATGTCTACCCTGTCTAAAAATTTCATGACGTTGGAACATAATTCTGAATTTGGTAAACCCTAAGCTGATGATTTTGAGAAAATCCAAGTCCAGTCAGTTATTTGATCTTTGTTCAAGCCTAAATTATTTGGAATCCTAATTATATGGTTTAGCGTAAAATTTACGATATAGGAAAATCGCCAAGTCAGTGGCATTAGAATCAACATCCACACACACATATATATATATATTATATATATATATATTTATTATATATAATATTATATATATATATTTATTTATATATTATATATTTATTGTTATGCATATTGGATCATTTCAGATAAATATTCATATCCTTAACAAGTTGGGCAACGAGATTCATTTCCATGTCATTTCTGTTTGACATCGACATATTATGGTGGGTCCTGGTGCTGATTTTTTAGCATGTTGCGTTTTGTGAGGTGTGGTTGTCACTGTCAAAAAAATATATTATAATATATCTTATATAAATTTTTATATAATATTATAATATTTTAAATATATTAGATAATATATTAATTTTATATTATTTATAATTTGATTTTTGTACACTTATTTATATTATTTATTCAACGTATTCCTAATAAATAATATATTAATTATTATTTATAAATTAATTATATATATATATAATTATATTAGTAATTATATAATATATATATACATAAGGTATATTATATTATAATATTATATAATATTTTATTTATATATAATATAATTATTTTTATATAAATTAATTATATAATATATATTATTATTATATATATATAATTATTTATTTATATTTATATATATTTCCTTTTTTCTTCATTTTTATATTTTACTTATCATAATTGTGTATAAGGTGAGGAATCATGTATGTTTCGAAATTTATATAATGGATTTGTATTTGGTGGTTGTGTAGCATTCGAAGATAAAGATGTAGTGAACGAATTCCCATTTGACTGACGGTTTTCGGTCTATATGGGAGAATTTTAAATGAGATAGTGAGTGGTGTGACGTATACTTGAATCGAGTTATGCTGTGGTGCGTGAATTATATTTATTAATTATATATAATATTATATATAATTTTATATATATTATAAATTATTATGTTATATATATTATTATATAAAGATCTATCTGAATTTTATTTCTCATTCTTGGAGAGCCGAATACCATTTGATGTGGCGTTATGAGTGAAAAAAAATTTGTGAAAATGTCACTGTTTATGATGGTGATGAATAGTTATGTCGGGACTTAACTTAGGTAAGTAAGCTAATTGTTGTGATCGTGCAGGGTCTGTATTTCCTAACGTTGCTGATTATCCTTCCTATGGGTGGCGATGTGACGAAGTGTAAATGGTTAATAATACTAAATTATAAAGCTAAATGAGAAATATAAAAAGGGCAGAAAATAGGTAGTTGAGCTGAGCTGAACTCTAAAAGTCAAAAGATTATTCATGCAGGTTGCAATTTAGCAACTTAGAGATGTCGCGTAGCTATCTATATAATATATATTTAATTAATAATTTTTATTATTTTTATAATTAATATTATTTATATATATATATATTTTATTATATTTATTATATAATTTATTATAAAATTAATAATTATTATATATGAGGAGAATAATTTGGCGTATATTTATATTGTAGAAACCTTGGATTTTTATATTTTTTATAATTTTTACACAGTTTTGCAAAAAAATTAATTGTCAGATATTACTTAAAATAGACACATAATGGAAGTTCGTCCCAAGCATGCGGGACCTCTACAAGTCGAAGAATATATATTTTATCTTTCAGGTGATTTGTTCCAGTCTGTTTTCTATTTCTTAGCGTATTCTTGAATATTTTAGTTTTTAAATATTTTTCTATCATTTTCACTCCTTTGTTTATTTGATTTTTCCTTTCATAAAAGGATTCAATCTTAGTTGTGATATGATGTTTTCGGATATATGTTTGTCGTTTAATACGTGTTGTGGTTCTTCTTGATGTTATTGCTGAGTAGGTTCGTTGCAGGTCTATTGTATGTGATTTGTCTTTTTTAATCATTGGTGCCCATATATTACTATTGTATTATTTAGAGTAGTATCGACTAGGATGAGATTCTTCTATTGGGTCGAGTATTTTAAAATGATTGTTTGGATGGGTTAGGGTATGTCTTTGTAATATCAATTTAAAAGATAATATTAAAAAAGTTTGAATTCTAATTAAAAGCTAAGAGTTCTCTGTCGAAAGCAGAGTATATTCTTTGAGAATTTTTTTAGATGAACTTTATTGAGACAGACGTGCGAACAATTTTAAATAAGAGAACTTAGTCATGAGGAATTCGATTGAGAGCGAGAGGAAGGAGAGCATCTGGGCAGATTTTTTTCAAAAAAAAGTTTAGGTGAATTGTGCGAACGATGACAATGTAATGTCTAGTAGTGATCGGATCGGAGCCGAATTCAGGCGATTAATGGTAAAAAAAATTTAAGAAATATTTTTAAGAATAAATTATTGTAGTATGAACCATTCTCAATATGGATCTAGTCGGAGTGATTCCGGAGGGCGATGAAGTCGAGCGGGAGGAGGGACGGCGGAGCGAGGGAGTATCGTGGAGGTATTTTTTGAGAATTTTTCATGTTAAATTGAATTAATTTAAATGTCAACGTATCAATCTGGAGCGGACGGGGCAACGAGGACGAGGACTCACGGAGGGGGGGCGCGGAGCGGAGGCTGTTTGGCATATTTTTAAAAAATTATTTTAGGAATAGTACTTCACCCATCCAATAGTTCTAAATCTGATTTATTTTTTATGTTATTAAAATATTTTTACATATTTATTTTTTTTGTTTACTTTATTTATTATTTTGTCTAGTAAATAATTTACGAATATTCAAACGAGGTTTTTTGACCATGTTTTAATAATTAAATAAAAATGCATATTACGATAGTTTAAAATCTAAAAGTAGGAATAGGATTTTATGACTTGCTGTTTCAATTTAACGAAATAACGTTAAGTTTATTAAAATAGAGTGTTAAAGCATAACTTGTTGGAATAGATATCGGATAACTAGGAATTATTAGAATACGAGAATTACGCAAGAGTTATTGCAATTTATATATAGGGTTCTATTTTTCGGGTTTGAAGGACAAAGAAATTATAGAGTAATGGGATATGAGAACTGAAAAAGTTCTAGGAGTAAAAATATGACACTGGTCATCTATAGAAGGAAATAGTCAAAAGGATTTAAGGAGGTATATTATATATATATATATAATTATATATATATATATAATATATAATATATATATATATTTATATATTATATATTATATATAAATATATATGTATATATATATATATATATATATATATAATGGAATTATTGAGATGTTAACCGATTATATATCGAACGAACGTAGTAATGATTTTTTTTTCGATTATTTCAGGCAATAGTGCGTCAAATTTGCCAATAAGTTTTTTTTTTTTTTAACGAACGGAATACCAGAATTAAAGTTCGGCAAAGACAGGAAAGATCAGGGTCGCTCGGACCTCAGCGGGGGACGACGGTAGGGAACTCGTCCCCCCCTCTGTCCCTCGTCGGTTCAAGCCTTAAAAAAGAAAAAGAAGAATTATAAAGAATTAACATATATAAATTAAACATGATAAAAAAATGCAACTTATGGAAACCTCGGGATCTTTTCTTTATTGCTGTTTTAGCTCTAACACGTTAACACTGCATAATGGATTCACGAGCAGAGTTCTGCGATCGTCGATTGATCAGCACTTATGATAACTTCCTTTTATTACGGATTCAAGTGCCTATAATATTATATATATATATATTATTATATATATTATATATTATATATATATATTATATATATATATATTTTTTATATAATATTTTATATATATATATGAATATTATAAATATATATATATATATAAGATATATATATATATATAATATATGAGTGTGTGTGTGTGTGTGCGTGTGTGTGTGTGGGTATTGATATGTGCATGGTTAAAACATATCTATAAGGTATATAAGGACTTTTTAAGATAGTGGACCGCACATTTGAGAAAAGGGCGCACATAACAAATTTAGGTTCGATTGCGGACGAAGGATAAAGGTAAAATCGGATTAGTTTATATTATTATTATTTTATTATTATTACTTATTAATTTATTATTATTATTATATTATTATTATTATATTATTATTGATTATTATTTATTATTTATTTATTATTATTATTAATTTATTAGTTATTATTTAGTCCACATTGCATTATTCTATCAAATATTTTCTCAGTCTAAATGAACTAGTGTCTGTGTCTATTATATTATTGGCCTATAGGGGTACATATTATCGAAATAACTGAATCGAGTACTAGGTTATTACTTTATTTGGTAACCTTGTATGTAATTTATTTGTACGAACGGTTTTGGGGGGACTATTATTATTATTATTATTTTCTATTATTATTATTTCATTTTTAATTTATTATTATTATTTTTTTTATTTATTATTATTATTATATATCATTATTATTATTATTTTATTATTATTATTAATTATTATTATTATTATTATATTATTTATTATATTATTTATTAATTATTATTAATTATTTTATTATTATTATTTTGATTATTGTTGATGGATTGTTATTATTATTATCGTTATTTGTTATTATTATTATTTATATTCATTATGTGGTTATTGTATTGTTATTGTAATTGGTTATTGTTATATTGTTATTTAATTATTTATTATTTATTAATTTATGTATTTATTAGTTATTATTTATTATTTATCTAATTTATTATTATTATTATTATTTTTATTTACTTTTATATTTATTATTTATTATTTATTATTTGATTATTTGTTATTATTTATTTATTTTATTGTTTATTATTTATTTTTTATATTTTTATTTATTTTATATATTTATTTATTTTTGTATTTATGTATTTTTATGTATTTTTATGTATTTTTATTTATTATTATTATTTTTCTATAAAATTTTCTTTTTATTATTATTTTCTTTTTTATTTATATATTATTTATTATTATTATTTATTATTACTATTATTTATATTTTATATTTATTATATACTTATTATTATTATTATTATTATTATTATTAATTATTATTTATTATTATTATTATTATTTATTATTATTATTATTATTTATTATTATTATTATATTTATTATTATTATGTATTATTTCATTATTATTGATTATTTATTATTTATTATTATTATTATTTATTATTTATTCTTATTTTATTATTATTATTATTATCTTATATTATTTTATTTATTCTTGATTATTTATTTATTATTATTATTATTATTTATTATTATTATTAATTCTATTATTAATTATTTTTTTAGTTATTATATTATTAATTTATATTATTATTATTATTTATTATTATTATGTATTATTATTTATTATTATTATTATCTTATCTATTATTATTATTTATTATTTATTATTTATTAATTATTATATTTATTATTATTCATTATTCATTATTATTCATTATTTATTATTAATTATTTTTATTAATTATTATTAATTTATTAATTATTATTCATATATTATTATTCATATTTATTATCATTATTTAATTATTAATTATTAGTTAATTATTAATCTATTATTATTATTGTTAGACGATTATTAATTGTTATTCCGATGACGTGGATAATTATTGGCGTTATTTAATTTGTATTTAACGCTATTCGTGGAGGCAGTAATTAATGGTTGGTTATTTTATGATTTCAGGGAGCCGAGCCTAGGACCCAGCTCAGAGAATTGGATTCCGATCGGACCCAGACGCAAGGTTAAGTCCAATAAGGTCACGGCCGGATATTAAGGCCAAGGCTGCAATTAATAACCAACTAAGCGTCCAGCTAAATTTAGAGGCCCAGGTTAACCTAGGTTAGCCACTGAAATTGCGAATCAGACCACGGCTAAGTATTCCATTGGTCGATAAGTTCACAAAGGTGTGTATAGAGTCGGATCAGGCTGGTTTGCAACCGGAGTAAAGAGCACCTCGCGAAGGATCATCGTGCTGAATAAACGACGTTTAAAAGGAAGTATAGCTATTCGTACCTTTTATAAATAATTTAAATTGAGTTTGTAAATAATAACTAACCGGGGTTTTTATTTACTGTATAGTTTTATTACGAATAATTTGGTCATATAATATCTTAGCTCATGGTAGTATAGTTGGTGTTTATAAATTAAAGTTAAAAGCCATAGGTGGATAGGATTGATATTAAAAATAACTGCGATTTAACTTCCAAATATTATTTATTTATATATAAGAAAATCTACTTTCGTGTCTCTCATCCTTTTGTCTCTATATTTTCGACCGTAACAAGGAAAAGTCCTCTTGTAAGGAACGCAACCTTGCCTCCCTCATTGAAAGGAGGCGTGACAGGCGGAAAACAGTCCATATCATAGCATTTCATTTGACGTTTGATCGCATTCATTTCACTGGTGGCCCGTAATATAAATAAGTTGGGCTTTTCTCTTTATTTACCCTTTTTATTTTATATTGGAACTCCTATATTTTCTTTATAATCTTCTAATAATCTTAAAGAACTCGTATATCTTATACTGTTTTCACCTGATAAACGCGGAGGCCCTGTGATCCAATCTGGTCCTATATATAAACCTTACTCTTTCTACAGCAATGGAACGGGAAATCATTGAAACACTTTTATATTTTAGTATTATAATAAACATATGAATAAATTAATAACCTTATACATTAACCTGTTCTAAATTATTATTAACCTTATATAATATATAATTCCTGCTCTAAATTATTACACCGAATTACTTAAAGTTACAGAAGGACCAATACTCTTCGGAAGCGGGAACAAGGAGCAGCGCACACACAAATCGTAAATCTAATTTTTCACACCAGATCACCAAATTAAACCAAGAGCAAATCATCTTCGTTAGAAACCGAGACCGGAGGCAGCAGACATCAATACTTGTAAAATATCCAAAAGAGAGAGATAAACAGTTAATCGACTATTGGCAATTTTTATGCTCAAATAGCAAAAAACTAATGTTAAGCTTCGTATTTTTAAATAACACTTTTACGTTTAAATAAGAATAATTGTACAGCTTTCCCTTTTCTTATAATTTTTAAGCAGCCTTATAATAATGGTCCTTGGGCAACTTTAAAACTTATTGTCGGAAACGCACCAATTAGTAATATAGTAAGAATAAGAACGTCACTATATTCAGACGACGATTTTCTAAACAAGTAAAGCACTTAGTTTGTAGAATATCCTTATGTTTACTTTGTTTCACTCAATAAATGTAATTTTGTTGAGATAATTTTATTTAACGTCTGACCAAATTCACCTCTGTGTTGGTAACTCACACTGTAGGAACTGCTGGTGTTCTATCGACGCGCGACTTATTAACTAATTCCTGATGATTTGTAAGTCTAAGATATCGGCCCAAGTTGCTTCCCTTTTCAAAAGAAGTAATGCATGATGATTGTCTATTGCCGGCTTCAGTTGGCTGCTTGAGGCGATTTTAAATTCTGTTGGTAATTGTTAACCGGAGATTTATTTGGGGATGCATCCAATCTTCTCAGAGCACTTCGGAAGCGAAATGGCCGAGAAACATCTTTGTATTTAACGACAATACCATTATCGCCATCAAACCTGATGAGGTATTGCCGATCATTGAAGTCGACGACTTCTCCTTGGAAATAGAGCGTCGACTTCGACCATCTTGCCATCACACTCTCGCCAACATCGAAGCGGCGAGGAGGAGTACCTCGTCCAGGTATTTTGATCTTCATCTTTTCATTATACAAATAAATATCAAAATATTCCGTTTGTTTTCTGATTCGTAAGCTTCTTCTTAACCCAGATTCATTACTTTCTCATTTTTCATGATGGGTTTGTTGTTTGTCATACGAAACTGTTGCCACATCCATAAACTTGTTTGGCGATGGGCGTAACGGCATATCCGGCAAACTTAAATCCTTTCGGATATAGCCATATTCTTAAATCTAAACTTTTTAATTTATCATTGCATTCCTTGAAAATATTGAATCTTAAAATTTATTTTTGTATAAAAACATAAAGTAAGTATAAGTTTTTGATAACCGGAGATTCTATTTGGGGATGCATCCAATCTTCTCAGAGCACTTCGGAAGCGAAATGGCCGAGAAACATCTTTGTATTTAACGGCAATATCATTATCGCCATCAAACCTGATGAGGTATTGCCGATCATTGAAGTCGACGACTTCTCCTTGGAAATAGAGCGTCGACTTCGGCCATCTTGCCATCACACTCTCGCCAACATCGAAGCGGCGAGGAGGAGTACCTCGTCCAGGTATTTTGATCTTCTTCATCTTTTCATTATACAAATAAATATCAAAATATTCCGTTTGTTTTCTGATTCGTAAGCTTCTTCTTAACCCAGATTCATTAATTTCTCTATTTTTCATTGGTTTGTGTTTGTCATAAAACTTGTTGCCACACCTACAAACTTGTTTGGCGATTGGAGCCTGTAACCGGCATATCCGGCAAACTTTAAATCCTTTCGGAATAGCCATATTTTTAAATCTAAACTTTTATTTATATAGAAGTCCTTGAAAATATTGAATCTTAAAATTTAATTTTTGTATTAAAAACCTAAGTAAGTAATAAGTTGTTTTGATAACCGGAGATTTATTTGGGGATGCATCCAATCTTCTCAGAGCACTTCGGAAGCGAAATGGCCGAGAAACATCTTTGTATTTAACGGCAATATCATTATCGCCATCAAACCTGATGAGGTATTGCCGATCATTGAAGTCGACGACTTCTCCTTGGAAATAGAGCGTCGACTTCGGCCATCTTGCCATCACACTCTCGCCAACATCGAAGCGGCGAGGAGGAGTACCTCGTCCAGGTATTTTGATCTTCTTCATCTTTTCATTATACAAATAAATATCAAAATATTCCGTTTGTTTTCTGATTCGTAAGCTTCTTCTTAACCCAGATTCATTAATTTCTCTATTTTTCATTGGTTTGTGTTTGTCATAAAACTTGTTGCCACACCTACAAACTTGTTTGGCGATTGGAGCCTGTAACCGGCATATCCGGCAAACTTTAAATCCTTTCGGAATAGCCATATTTTTAAATCTAAACTTTTATTTATATAGAAGTCCTTGAAAATATTGAATCTTAAAATTTAATTTTTGTATTAAAAACCTAAGTAAGTAATAAGTTGTTTTGATAACCGGAGATTTATTTGGGGATGCATCCAATCTTCTCAGAGCACTTCGGAAGCGAAATGGCCGAGAAACATCTTTGTATTTAACGGCAATATCATTATCGCCATCAAACCTGATGAGGTATTGCCGATCATTGAAGTCGACGACTTCTCCTTGGAAATAGAGCGTCGACTTCGGCCATCTTGCCATCACACTCTCGCCAACATCGAAGCGGCGAGGAGGAGTACCTCGTCCAGGTATTTTGATCTTCTTCATCTTTTCATTATACAAATAAATATCAAAATATTCCGTTTGTTTTCTGATTCGTAAGCTTCTTCTTAACCCAGATTCATTAATTTCTCTATTTTTCATTGGTTTGTGTTTGTCATAAAACTTGTTGCCACACCTACAAACTTGTTTGGCGATTGGAGCCTGTAACCGGCATATCCGGCAAACTTTAAATCCTTTCGGAATAGCCATATTTTTAAATCTAAACTTTTATTTATATAGAAGTCCTTGAAAATATTGAATCTTAAAATTTAATTTTTGTATTAAAAACCTAAGTAAGTAATAAGTTGTTTTGATAACCGGAGATTTATTTGGGGATGCATCCAATCTTCTCAGAGCACTTCGGAAGCGAAATGGCCGAGAAACATCTTTGTATTTAACGGCAATATCATTATCGCCATCAAACCTGATGAGGTATTGCCGATCATTGAAGTCGACGACTTCTCCTTGGAAATAGAGCGTCGACTTCGGCCATCTTGCCATCACACTCTCGCCAACATCGAAGCGGCGAGGAGGAGTACCTCGTCCAGGTATTTTGATCTTCTTCATCTTTTCATTATACAAATAAATATCAAAATATTCCGTTTGTTTTCTGATTCGTAAGCTTCTTCTTAACCCAGATTCATTAATTTCTCTATTTTTCATTGGTTTGTGTTTGTCATAAAACTTGTTGCCACACCTACAAACTTGTTTGGCGATTGGAGCCTGTAACCGGCATATCCGGCAAACTTTAAATCCTTTCGGAATAGCCATATTTTTAAATCTAAACTTTTATTTATATAGAAGTCCTTGAAAATATTGAATCTTAAAATTTAATTTTTGTATTAAAAACCTAAGTAAGTAATAAGTTGTTTTGATAACCGGAGATTTATTTGGGGATGCATCCAATCTTCTCAGAGCACTTCGGAAGCGAAATGGCCGAGAAACATCTTTGTATTTAACGGCAATATCATTATCGCCATCAAACCTGATGAGGTATTGCCGATCATTGAAGTCGACGACTTCTCCTTGGAAATAGAGCGTCGACTTCGGCCATCTTGCCATCACACTCTCGCCAACATCGAAGCGGCGAGGAGGAGTACCTCGTCCAGGTATTTTGATCTTCTTCATCTTTTCATTATACAAATAAATATCAAAATATTCCGTTTGTTTTCTGATTCGTAAGCTTCTTCTTAACCCAGATTCATTAATTTCTCTATTTTTCATTGGTTTGTGTTTGTCATAAAACTTGTTGCCACACCTACAAACTTGTTTGGCGATTGGAGCCTGTAACCGGCATATCCGGCAAACTTTAAATCCTTTCGGAATAGCCATATTTTTAAATCTAAACTTTTATTTATATAGAAGTCCTTGAAAATATTGAATCTTAAAATTTAATTTTTGTATTAAAAACCTAAGTAAGTAATAAGTTGTTTTGATAACCGGAGATTTATTTGGGGATGCATCCAATCTTCTCAGAGCACTTCGGAAGCGAAATGGCCGAGAAACATCTTTGTATTTAACGGCAATATCATTATCGCCATCAAACCTGATGAGGTATTGCCGATCATTGAAGTCGACGACTTCTCCTTGGAAATAGAGCGTCGACTTCGGCCATCTTGCCATCACACTCTCGCCAACATCGAAGCGGCGAGGAGGAGTACCTCGTCCAGGTATTTTGATCTTCTTCATCTTTTCATTATACAAATAAATATCAAAATATTCCGTTTGTTTTCTGATTCGTAAGCTTCTTCTTAACCCAGATTCATTAATTTCTCTATTTTTCATTGGTTTGTGTTTGTCATAAAACTTGTTGCCACACCTACAAACTTGTTTGGCGATTGGAGCCTGTAACCGGCATATCCGGCAAACTTTAAATCCTTTCGGAATAGCCATATTTTTAAATCTAAACTTTTATTTATATAGAAGTCCTTGAAAATATTGAATCTTAAAATTTAATTTTTGTATTAAAAACCTAAGTATAAGTAAAATTAACTTGTGTATAGTAAATTCCTATAATAGTAAAAATTTGATATTTAAAAAGTTTAAAGAATGTGAATATCCGTGAAATTCAATTGTATTCTTCATCAGAATTTGTGTAAAGTTAGCATCGACAATATAGAGTTGGATTTAAATATTAAAGTGTGTCAATGTGGATTAAGGAAATAATGTAGGTTTCGATAACGCATTTGAGAGCAATAAAAGAGGTTTAGAGTTGAAATTTAATACGGAGAATCTTTATAGGAAATAAAGTTAGGTTGCGTTAAG
>JABUQX010047690.1:25000-45000 GCA_015478945.1 Trachelipus rathkii | reverse complement strand
GCCATAACGGAAGATGAAAATCTAGATGTCGATCGGATGACGACAGTATTGAAAGGGATATTGCAGGCTCTGGAAAGCAGAAAGGAAAAAGTAGAGCAGAAAAATGAGGTGACAGAGGTTACAAACACAGGACAGAAGATTGACCCTAAAGGAAATCTCAATATAAAAAATAGAGTGAGGATCGAGGACCAGGCCTACCAAAAATGGAGGCTGACCCGTGATCAAAGCGTTAAACAGAAGGATATACCAAAGAAGACACCACGGTATGAAACAGATGAGGAAAGTAGCTCAGAGAGGGCAACAAGTGACCCATTTGATGTAACGAATGAGCATAACAGCAATAGGTCAAAAAAGAAGAATAAGAAAAGGAGAAGGAGGGCAGAAAGAAAATATACTTTCGACGGAAGCTCTACCACAGAAGAAGAACTAGAAGAAGCTGAAAGTGAAGTAGACCAAGGAGGAAAAAATGGCTTAAAAGATTAGTAGAGTTGGAAGAGTCAGGTGTGGAACATACTAAGGCAGTGAGTAAGATATTTATTGTTCTAGCAGGTGAAATGGTGGAAATGATGAGGTCATTTAGGAGGAGTAATGTTAAGGCTGTAAAACCTTTAAAATATGGGAAGGAAAAAGTCCAGAAATTTGAGGCGTTTATAGAAGACTATGAACGATACGCAAAGGAACAACTGGGTAAAGACAAAAGTCGTTGGGCAGTAGAACTTAGGAATTTCTTGGAAGGTCCGGTATTAAGACATACTAAGGTCAAATATACCACCATAGTGGCTAGATTAAAAAGCTGGTGCAAGGAGGAAAAAGAAACCGAGCAGATAGATTTACAAAAGGAGTTTTGGAGGTTAGAGATGCGGAAAAATGAAAAAGTGGCTGAGTTTGCGCTAAGGGTTCAAACCACTTACGAGGCAGCCACTAAAGAGGAAGATAGGGACAAACAAATATTGAAGAAACAATTTTTGAATTGTCTACCGAAAAAGATGGCAAGGAGATTCAGAATAAGGATGGGAAATGAGAAAGAAAGCCTTAAAGTAAGGTGGAAAGATGTGCTAAACTGGGCACAAGAGGAGGATCAGCTATACGACCAGGAGGAGGAATCAAAGGATGAAGGGATACCAATATGGGCCACACTAAATGGAGAACAAAACACAAAAGGGACATACGCAGATAAAGTGCGTTATGGAAGGCCAGTATATCAGCAGAAAACAAATACAAGGGAATACACCAGGCAAAATAATGGAAGATATGATACTGAGGTAAAAAGATGTTACTGGTGTAACAGGGTAGGACATTTTAAAAGAGAATGTCGAAAATATAATGGATGGTGCTTAGGATGTGGGAGTAATGAACATCGAACTGCGGAATGTGGATCCAGAAGAGGGTTCAGACAACAAGAACAAGGTTATAGAAGGCAAGATCAACAGGATATGGGTGGACAAAGGCAGAATGAGAGGAAACCCATCGAAAAAAATGCTTTTTATGCAACCAAATGGGGCATTGGAGGGATACGTGCCCATTTCAGGAACAAATAAACGAATTAATAAGGCCACAAAAACAAGCAACTTCGGGAAACGAGGTAGCTCCGCCGACCCCGGGAACGAGCAGGAGCGACATCCCCAAGTAAACCACTGTTTAAAAACCAGCCCGGCTATTCAAGTTGATACAACATTGGATCCAGAAGCAGAGGAGTTTATAAGCAGGAAACCTCAGGAAAATAGAAATGCCTTACCACAACGAATACCCAAAGGAAGAGGAACAGGCACAGTAAATTCAACAACTGGCATATACCATGCCATAAGTAGGACAACCGTTGAAGGTAAGCAAGGCATTAATATTACTCCTTTGTTGAAATTTGTTATAAAATTAAATAATGTTGAAATGACAGCCATTATTGATTCAGGTTCACAGTATTGTATCATAGGCCAGGAACAGTTCAGAAGGATCCAGAACCCCGAAGTTTTAAAAAAAATAATGAGGTTACGAGGAGTAGGCGACCCTCAAATGGTTGTGGAATCCCACCAAACAGCAAGATTAAGGGTTTCAATTGAGGACATCAATTATGGTACAGCAGATTTCATTGTGGTTGAAAGGCTAAAAGAAGGTACGATTTTAGGAATGCCATTTTTGGTACAAAATAAAATTAAAATTGACATAGGGAATGGCTCTTTCACACGGTATGGTGACCAAGATACAAAGGAACAAGTCTACTTTTCAGAGAAGTCCGGGAATTGTGTAAGGACGGTAATATCCTTGCCAGTGTATACTACGGAAGAAGTGAAAATTACAGTAAATGATTGGGTTCCAGTAAAAGCTACTTGGACTTCAAACCAGATTAAACCCAGAGAAGGAAGGTACTATGATATGAAACCAGAAGAACTATTGGTCGAAGGAGAAGAAAATAATCGAAGAGGGTATAATAAAAGATTCAAAATACTACCAGGATTGGTAAAATGGAATACAAAAGAAGGTACTATATTAATCAAGAAACTTGTACCAGGACAAATAAGATTTGGAAAAAAAGAAAAAATAGGAATAGCCCATCTAATATTGGATGAAGAGGTCCTCCAAAAATATGACAATAGAGGATATACGGTAAACACAATGGTACAAGGAACAGGAAGACAAGGGACCATCGAGGAGGAATGGACAAAGGAAAAATTAGAAAAAGAAATCACATTCATGGAGGAATTAACACAAGAACAACGAAAAGAAACAATAGAAGTATTATACAGGCAAAGAGGTGTATTTAGCAGGAGTGACTCAGATGTGACAACAACGTCGATGACACCATATAGGATTCGGCTACACGATTATACCCCCATCTACCAAAGGGCAAGAAGATTTGACCAAAGGACAAATGAAGAAATTGAAAAACAGGTTCAAGAATTGTGTCTAAAGGATATTGTGGAGCCATGTGCCGCTGAATGGAGTTCCCCAGTGGTACCTGTTAGGAAGAAGGATGGGACACTTCGTCTATGCATAGATTATAGGCGCATAAACAAAGTAACAGAAGCAGACAGGTTCCCGATGGCCAACATTTCGGAAACGATCTTCTCGTGTCAAGGGGCGCAATATTTTTCCTGTTTGGATCTGGTCAAAGGGTACTATCAGATGAAATTAGAAGAGGATAGTAAGGACTTTACTGCATTTTCTACCGTTAGTGGCCAATACAGATTCAAAAGGCTGAGTTTCGGGTTAAAAAATGGACCAGCAGCATTCCAGAGCTACAGGAGAATACACTAACAGAAACCAGCCGAGATAAGGTGGTGGTATATGTGGATGATGTCCTCCTGATATCAAAGGATTTTAAAGAACACCTACTGCTGATCGAACAGGTCCTACAACGGTTCTCCGAAACCAACGTCAAAATTAAAATCAGCAAGTGCAGTGCAGCTGGGCTCAAAAGGAAATTAAATTTTTAGGACATATTCTCAGTAGGACTGGAATAAGGAAGCTCCCAGAATTTATGGATCAGGTAGACAAGTTGGAAAGACCAACTAACATAGGAGAACTCAGGCGGTACCTAGGAATGATCAACTTTCAACGTAAGTTCATTAAAAACTGTTCAGGAGTGGCAGCACCCCTTAGTGCTCTGACAGGAGGAAAAAGAAAGGATAAGATCGAATGGACAGAAGAAAGGATTCAGGCTTTCGAGAGACTGATGAAAGAATCTGTAGAGCTGGCATTCCCGGATTTTACAGAAGGTAGTCCAAAATTAGAGCTTTATGTAGATGCCAGTGGATTTGGTATGGGTGCAGGTCTATGTCAGCAACAAGAAAAGGAAAAAAGGGTAATAGCTTATAACTCTCATTCATTCGATGCGTGTGAAAGAAGAGCATCCACCATAGAGAGGGAATTGTTGGCTATCAGGTGGGGAATCAAGAGTTTCCGTCCATTTTTGTTAGGTCAGGAGTTTATGTTATACACAGATCATCGTCCACTGGTGTACCTCCACACAATGAAGTTGGTAGACAGTAAGTTGGCTCGTGTCTTGGACGATTTAAGCGAGTACAGCTTTCAAATCCATTATTTTCCGGGAAAGGAAAACATCTTTGCTGATACATGGTCTCGTTGTCAAAGGAAACAAGAGGAAGAAACCGATGTCATAAATCTAGAGGCCCTACCAAGAGGTCTAGAAGTAATAAGGTTGGTACCAGGAGGTGCTGATTCCTTGTTTTTGAGCTTGCAGGAAGTTCTAAAAAGGGAACAACTACAGAAGAAGGACCACCAAGAATTGAGGAAATTCCTACTAGAGGTTTTGATAAACAACAGGAAGATGTATGGGTTGGATAAACAACCCAAATCACTCAAATATTTAAAAACCATCAGTATTCCAGGAAGGGAACCAATCCCAGAGGTATTACTGGCAGCTAGCGATGAGTTCAACTTGAAAATCTGGCTGCATCACGGGACTTGTTGTTCAGTTGTATATATGGGACCCAAAGCAAGGAAACGAGAAGATCTAAAAAACATTCACATTCAGGTATTAGGAGGTACTCATTTCAATCCATTAAGAGATAATGGTACGTTCCAGATGAATAAGGATGATACGATAGTAGACGAATTAGCAATCGAAGAACAAGAGGTACCATCTGAGGAAGAAAATGAAGGATTCATGGACAGTGAAGAAAGTGAGGCAGAAAACTTATTAGAACACCCACCAGAAGAGGGACTAGGGGTAAACCTATTAATGAAGGAAAGAGGACACCGGTCTCGGTTAAGTTGCAACCACAAGTTATCAGGAGTTGCATGGCAAGACATTTCCATTGGCGAAACATCTAGGTGTGCCTTTTTAGATACAGGATCTGTCATTAGTTTGGTCCAGGAAACTGTCATCAGGGAGTTAGAACCATTTGGACATATTTTGAGGAAATGGAGTGTGGACATCACATTAAACGGGATCACCACCAAAATTGTTGAATGTACCACAGCAGTAGCTATCAGGATAGATACACGCTACAGGAAAACAGTATTACCATTGGTAGTTGTTAAGGATGGGTTCATTCCGGCATGTTTTCTTCTGGGAATGAATTACTTGGTGGAAACAGAGGCGATTCTGGACTTTGGAGAAGGCATCATCGCACATGGGGATGATGAGGATCAGGTTAGTGATGGTTTTCTTGTTAATGTGTATAATGTAATAGCGTGTGATAATAATAGGATTGACAATATCATAACATTAAACGAAATAATGACATTACAGGAAAGATCTAAGGTGATAAAGGAATTGAAGAAGAGGGTTAAGAATAAAAAACAAATTCTTAAAACGGATGTGTCTTTAAAGGAATTTTATAGATATAAGGAGGATCTATTAATGAACGATGCTATATTAGTTAAAAGGATGAAGAACGACAAGTTGTGTGCAGTAATAGGATTTAAACAGATGGTCAGCATTTGTGTAGTAATACACCGAAACATGGCACATATAGGACAGGGAAAATTAACAGACTTGATGGCAAGGTATGTATTTCATCCAAAAGGCCATACTATAATCCAGGAGGTATGCAGGACATGTCCCATTTGTCAGCTAAACAAAATAGACCACAAGGTAATATTCCCACCAGTTTGGAAAATCCAGGTTGCTAATCCTTTTGAGTTGGTGGCAATTGATGTAATGGCCATGCCAAAAACAAGGAGAGGAAATGTTGCTTGTCTAGTGGCTGTGGACCACTGCAGCAAATGGGTCTCAGTCAGACCACTAAAGGACAAGTCAGCCAGAAATGTCACGGGGGCATTTGAAGATCAGATGTTGCCAACATTTTTGAGGCCCCCATACAAAGTTTTAACAGATAACGGGGTGGAATTCAAAAGTAACAGGTTTGGGGACATGCTCAAAAGGTACAACATAGATCATATATTCAGCAGTCCTTATAAGCCATCTTCGAACGGGGCAGTAGAGCGTACGAACCGTACGTTTGCAGAGTTTCTGAAGAACATAGTGACAAAGGACCAGGAGTGGGATGACTGCTTACCCAGGGTGGTTATAATATATAACAACACAAAACACTCAGAACTTGGAATAACACCAGCCGAAAAACTACTAACTCAAACACATAAGGAGGGAAAGGTGTTGCCGATCTCTATGGAAGAGCAAAGCAAATGGAAGGAAGGACACCCAAACTGGCTCCCCTATGCAGTTGGAGTTAAGGTCAAAAGGAAGATTATTTCGGCGGATCGGTCCTTAGAGAAAAAACTAGGTGAAAGATATGAAGGGCCATTCACGGTTGTCAAAGTCATAGCTGGAGGAATGACATATGATGTTGAGGGTCAAGGTAAAACTATGAGGGTCCACTACGCACACTTAAAGGTATGGGCAGACCCACCAGATTACCTCAGGCAGTATTTCGAGAATGAAAAAAATGAAGTCTATTCACAAAATGAATATAGGGTTGAAATAACAACAGAGGATGAAATAGAGGAGGCACCAGCAGGTATCGTGTATAGTGCACTCCCCAATAAGGTCAAAAAGACAAAAAAGGGTAGGATGGAAATTAAGGAAACATGGGACCTTCTACAATTGGCCATTGGTAAACCAAGCCATAAGAAGGATATAGGAATTCAAACGGAGTATTTAGGAGAGGATAAGGAAACACAAACAGAGGCAGAACCTATGCCATCTCCTATAGATACTAGTGATCTCTTGGATTGGGTGGATTCAGCACCAGAGGATGCAATTTCAGATGTGGAATTCGATCTACAGAGGTTTGAAAGAGAGTTAAGGTTCCCTAATAACAGTTACACCATAGGTATAACCATTTCAGACGCTACTGAAGAGGAGGAGGAGGTTCTATAACTTCGGTACATGATGAGGATATACAGGTAGATAATCATGTTACAGGTGATTTAAATATCCCTTTTTATATTTCCAGATCCATTCATGAGGAATTAAAAGAAGTTGGTGAGGATCCTGAACAAATGATGTTGGCTGATGGGTCAGAAGGACAGGAAGAAACCCAACAAGAATCGGAGATTAGACATCGGCCAATGACACGGTCAAGAGGGTCAGCTCCAGATCTTCCGAATGTACAGAAAAGGGTATTGGAGTATGAAAGGAGGGCTGAGGAGAGAAGGGCGTCTAGTGGAAACTAGGTGAGTTTACTACTCTTGTTTATATTATTATTGAACTTTTTTTTATTATTGGTTGTTTTATGGGATGTTTTCCCTTCTTTAAAGATTGGGTTTCCAATCTTGAAGGGGTGAGTAGTGTCACGAGTCAGATGACTCGTGTCATCAAATTAATCAACCTCCTAATTTTTACAAAGTAGAAAACCATATCCAGGCTGAAAGAAAAACTCATTGATTCTCAAAAGAAGTTCAGGTAAACAGTTGTATTGAATTTCAGCTTACAAAAGTGTCTAAGTTATAAGGATTCATTACGAAATTGTGATTGCCAACTTTATAAGGATTTACTAAGTTGTGATTGTCAACTTTCTAAGGATTTATCTACTAAATTGTGATTTCCAGTGTTATAAGAAACAAACTCTCCCAAAATTGGTATGTATAAGTAAATATAAAAGTGATATTTACGATAGTTTAAAATCTAAAAGTAGGAATAGAATTTATGACTTGCTGTTTCAATTTAACGAAATAACGTTTAAAGTTTAATTAAAATATAGCAGTGTTAAAGCGTAAACTGTGGAAAATTAGATACGGATAAACTAGGGGACATTGTTAGAATACGAGGAATTACCAAAGAGTATTTTAAAATCTATATATAGGATCTTTTCGGTTTGAAGGACAATGAAAACTGTATTAGGAATGGATATGATAAACGAAAAGGTTTAGAGTAAAAATGACACAGTAATCTATAGGAAGGAATAGTCAAAAGGATTTAAGGAGGAATTATGTATATATATATATATATATATATATATATATATATATATATATATTATATATATATATATATATATATATATATATATATATATATATATATATAAGTGTATATATATATATGTATATATATATATATGTATATATATATATATATATATATGTGTGTGTATGTGTGTGCGTGTGTGTGTGGGTATTGATATGTGCATGGTTAAAAACACATACAAAGGTATAATAAGGACCTTTTAAGATATGAGAGGCCCACATTTGAGAAAGGGGCGCACATACAATTTAGGTTACAATTGCGGACGAAGGAATAAGTTAAAATCAGATTATATTTATTATTATTATTATTATTATTATTATTATTATTATTATTATTATTATTATTATTATTATTATTATTATTATTATTATTATTATTATTATTATTATTATTATTATTATTATTATTATTATTATTATTATTATTATTATTATTATTATTATTATTATTATTATTATTATTATTATTATTATTATTAGTATCGTTATTGCTATTTTCATTATTATATCAAATATTTAGGGGTCATGAGTGAACTAGTGTCTGTGTCTATTATATTATTGGCCTAAGTTGTTATATTATCGAAATAACTGAATCGAGTACTAGGTTATTACTTTATTTGGTACCTTTATAAATATTATTTGTACGAAAGGTTTTGGGGGGACTATTATTATTATTATTATTATTATTATTATTTTTATTGTGTGTGTGTGTGTGTGTGTGTGTGTGTGTATTATTATTATTGTGTGTGTGTATTATTATTGTGTGTGTGTGTTGGTAACGATTATTAATTGTTATTCCGATGGCGTGGATAATTATTGGCGTTATTTAATTTGTATTTAATGCTATTCGTGGAGGCAATAATTAATGGTTGGTTATTTTATGATTTCAGGGAGCCGAGTCTAGGACCCAGCTCAGAAATTGGATTCTGATCGGACCCAGAAGCGAGGTCAAGTCCGATAAGGTCACGACCAGATATTAAGGCCAAGGCTGCAATTAATAGCCAACTAAGGTTCCAGCTAAATTTAGAGGCCCAGGTTAACCCTAGGTTAGCCACTGAGATTTAAATCAGACCACGGAAGATTCCTAAGGTCGAAAGTTCACACAGGTTGTGTGTCAGTTGGATCAGGCTGGTTCAAAGGAGTAAAGAGCACCTTCCGAAGGATCATCGTCTGAATAACGACGTTTAAAGGAAGTATTGCTCTTGTACCTTTTATAAATAATTTAAATTGAGTTTGTAAATAATAAACATAACCCGGGTTTATATTGTACTGTATATTTTTTTTGCGAAATAATTGGTATATAATATTTAGCTCAGGTAGTAATAGGGTGTTTATAAATTAAAGTTAAAAGCCATAGGTAGATAGGATTGATATTAAAAATACTTGATTATTCATATTATTTATTATATATAAGAAAAACCAGCATTCGTGTCTCTCAATCCCTTTTGTCTCTTATTTTCACCGTAACAGGAAAAGTCCTCTGTAAAGGAACGCAACCTTGCCTCCCTCATTTAAAGGAGGCGTGACAAACAGAAAACAGTCCATATCATAGCATTTCATTGGTTTACGTTTTATCACATTCATTTCAATATATATATATATATATATATATATATATATATATATATATATATATATATATATATATATATATATATATGCTATATATATATATATATATATATATATATATATATATATTATCAATATATTTTTTATTTATATATATATATATATATATATATATATATATATATATATATATATATATATATATATATATATATATATATATATATATATATATATATCTTTATAATAAATAATATATATATATTTACAATATATATATATATATATATATATATATATATATATATATATATATATATATATATATATATATATATATATATATATATATATATTTATATATATATATATATATATATATATATATATATATATATATATATATATATATATATATAATATATATATATATATATATATATATATATATATATATATATATATATATATATATTTATATTTATATTTATATTTATATTTATATTTATATATATATATATATATATATATATATATATATATATATATATATATATATATATATATATATATATATATATATATATATATATATATATATATATATATATATATATATATATATATATATATATATATATATTTATATATATATACATATTTATATATATATATTTATATATATATATATATATATATATATATATATATATATATATATATATATATATATATATATATATATATATATATATATATATACTCGATAAAAAATAACACACCACTAGGCTAAATGCTAAATGTCACTCACAGGAACGGGAATACCCTAACCCCCCATGAAACCCCACACACCAACACGAAGACGGCAGCATCAGTGTAACTATGTAACCACCCCGCAAAGAATTCGCTGCAGTATTGGGCCCGTCACCGCGATAAATTTAGAAAAACATAAACCACGTAACTAGACCTGGGAGAGGGGGGTAGGTTATGCGGGGTATAATCGAGCGAGGAATCATTCACGTACTTAGCGACTCCGATAAACATGGAGAGGATAGTGCGTCAACTGTCAAGAGATCAAATAATAATAATAATAATAATAATAATAATAATAATAATAATAATAATAATAATAATAATAATAATAATAATAATAATAATAATAATAATATTAATAGTAGATAATAACACTCCACGCCGAAGGACACGGGTGCCGGGCACTTGGTCAACGGTTCGGTGTAGTGAGCACAACGATTGCATGGGTGGTCCAACGGTACCAGGAATCCCTGACACATGATCGCCGTCGAGGACAAGGTAGGCCCAGGGCCACGCCCCCCTGTGGAAGACCAATTTATCGTCTGCGCATTTCGAGGAGAGCGCAACACAACGGCACGACATCTGCGCATATACAGCTGGCGGAGGTACACAGTTAAGTGCGTCGAAGCCTTGCGGAACATAATTACCGGCCCTGGAGGCCTGCCATAGGTCCACCGCACACCACGGAACTTTATGTGCCCGACTGGCATTTGCCTGAGAACATCCATTGGACGGTCGACGATTGGGCAAAGGTGCTCTTTACGGACGAGTCGAGAGTGTCTCTGCACGCCTCGGACCGGCGTGCTAGAGTATACCGACGAACGACGGAGAAGTTTGCGCAATTCAATGTGCTGCAGGTGCCGCCGTTTGGAGATGGGTCGGTTATGGTCTAGGGAGGCATCTCTTTATCGGGGCCTACGGAGTTGCACATCTTCGATGGAGGCACTCTTACAGCCGTAAGGTATATCACAGACATCATAGAACCATATGTCGTGACATATGCCCCCTACATCGGTGACTCTCATCCAAATGCATGACAATGCAAGACCACACAAGGCCCAATGTGTGAACGACTACCTTAGGACGGTTCAAATTATGGCGTTGGAGTGGCCAGCATATAGTCCGGACCTCAACCCAATCGAACATTTGTGGAATATCCTGAAACGTCGGATCCGACAGCTGCAACCCCCTCCACGGACCCTCCCGGACCTGCGACAGGCACTGCATGACGTATGGGATCAAATCACTGTCCAGGACATTCGCCCACTCATCGAGAGCATGCCAGGACGGTGTCAGGCAGTCATCCGTGCCAGAGGGGGTCATACACGGTATTGAGACAGACCCAACACCCCCCGCGGCCGTCGCCGTACGTACCAACATTGTGTGTGTTTTTGCAGTGCCGAACCTCCGAACCCTACTGCGAGACCCTTTGGCTACACCTTGGCTTCACACTCTATCAACCTACGGTTCTTGGGAGGAATCGACCATGTTATTGTCATTGTCCAATAAAGTGTCTTCGCGTTCTTCAGCCTTTTCTACCCTTCCTTCGCCACTTACCCTTGTGGTGCGTTAATTTTGACGAGTATATATATATATATATATATATATATATATATATATATATATATATATATATATATATATATATATATATATATATATATATATTTTTAAATTTATTTGTATATAACCCTATTATATTAACATTATAATAATATATATATATATATATAACTTAAAATTAAGTTTTTACTGCTATAGCTTTTTTTTATTTTTGGTTTGCTTAATTTGATAAAAATCTCGAGGAACTCATATGAAAAGATGTCAGATTCGCCGGACTATGGAAATATATTGCGATGTTTTTGCAACATAGTTTCGCAAATCTGGAATCTTTCATTATTATTTGGTAACTTTTTTTGGTCAAATTAGTGTTCGAAAATTAAAGAAAGACTACGTATATATATATATATATATATATATATATATATATATATATATATATATATATATATATATATATATATTAGTATTGGACCGGATGTCAAAATTTGACTGTTTGCGGATGCGGATGCGGATCTTAAAGATGATGAGGATGCGGATGCGGATGCGGATCTTAAAGTAGATGAGGATGCGGATGCGGATGTTTACTCTTTGAAGTTTGAATTAAAAATTATATATATATATATATATATATATATATATATATATATATATATATATATATATATTTATATATATATAATATATATATATATATATATATATATATTATATGGACATGACATGACATGAATATATATATATATATATATATATATATATATATATATATATATATATATATATATATATATATATATATATATATATATATATATATATATATATATATATATATATTTTTATATATATATATATACTGCTCTTTACTACTATATATATATATATATATTACATCCTCTCCCAGTCAGGCTTACGAGCCTGTCAGTGGGGCCAAACTCCGCTTCCATCTTGTTCTATCCATCACGATCCACATTCGCCATCAGCTCATCCATTGCAGGCATACAGGTGTCTCCTCAATGAATCCTCTACTCTGTCTCTCCACCTCTTCCCCGGTCTTCTCCACGGTCTCTTTCGCGGTCTCCACCTCCACCTAATGCTGGAAACTCTTTCTCCCTGCATCCTCTCCAGGTGTCCCCACCATCTCAGTCTGGCTGCGTCCACTTTATTCATCATGGTTACACATCCACGCTCTCCCTCACTGTCTCGTTTTTCACTCTGTCTCTTCTCGTCTTTCCAATCACTTTCCTCAACACATTCATCTCCGCTGTCTGAATTCTACTCTCCTCTCTCCCTCATGCTCTATGTCTCCGCCCCATACAACAGTATCGGCGTCAACACTCCATCGTATATTGCTCTCTTCACCTCTTTGTTCATATATTTATCTTTCAAGATGGGGTATACTGCTCTTACAGTCCTGCCATACTGCTCAATTCTACTCATTTCCTTTGCATACCCCCCTTCTCTTCCAAGTGCTTCCTGGATATTTATATCTATCACATTTTTAATCTCCCTACCGTCTACCTCCACTATCAACTCCTCCTCCTCCTGCTTACTACCATTATTTCTATTTTCTCCACATTCATATTTAATCCTGTTTCTCTCAACTTTTCTGCAAAACACAACAGCACCAATTGCTTCAACCTCTCACCATCTCCACTCCAACACACAATCATCTGCATTTACCATGATGTCTCCGTCAATCTCCTAAACTCTTCTTTACACCTCTTATGACTGTGTCCAAATACGCTATAAACAGTACCGGCGAGCGCACTGCCCTGCCTTACTCCAATTTCTACCTCAAACCATTCCTCGTTTTTATATCCTGTTCTTACCTTACTTATGCTATTCGTATGTACTTCTTACTGCCTCTATCAGTCTGCCTCCAACTTCATATAATTCCTCTCCAGAACTCTCCACAGCTTCTCTTTGGGTACAGAATCAATGCTTTCTTCAAGTCTATGAAGGCGATATATGCCTTCTTATTGTTTCCCATGTCTTTTACTGTATCATTCTTAATGCAAACATTAAATCTGTAGAACTTCTCCCACCTCTGTACCCATACTGCTCTTCACCCAATCTTGGCTCTATTTTTGATCTTAATTTTTCTATCTAATATTCTTTCATATAACTTCACCATGTGATCCATTAGAGAGATTCCTCTATAATTTTTACAATTTCCTGCGTCCCCCTTATCTTTATAAATAGAACTATTATTGACCTTCCCCAACCTTCCGGCACTCTCTCCACCCAACACCTTTTCAGAAATCTCAGCATCAAGGTTTTCAGCCCCTCTCCCTCAGCAACTCAATATTTATCCCATCCTCACCAGAGGTTTTTCCGCTCTTCATTTTCCCTTAACGCCTCCTCAAATTCCTCCTCCTCTTCTCCCTCCACGTTTCTATCCTCCTCCTCTCTCTCCTCCCCTTCCTCTTCCGACTGTACTTCCACATTCAACAACTCATCAAAGTACTCTATCCATCTTTTGTTTCCTTCGGGCTTACCAATGTTTCTCCATTTTAGTCTTTGATATTACTTACTCTACTCTTCGCTCCTCTGTACGTTCTTGCCAATCTAAAAATCTTCTTCTTGCTTTCCTTCATATCATCCATCAGTTCCTTTGCTAGCTTCTAAGCCACCTCCTCCTTTGCCCTCCTCTTCACTCTCTTCGCTTCATTTCTTGCTTCCACGTACACGGCTCTAGATTATATATATATATATATATATATATATATATATATATATATATATATATATATATATATATATATATTTTCTTTTTATACTAAATATATATATATATATATATATATATATATATATATATATATATATATATATATATATATATATATACAGAAATCGAAATTCAAAATTACAATTATTCCCATAAACTCCCATGATAAAGATGACAAATAATATTTATTTTATATGCATTTAATCAAATGTAGAAAACATCCTCAACATCCTCATTTTCAAAGAGGAGGATGCGGATGCGGATGTGCCGTTAAGTGAGGATGCGGATGCGGATGTCAATTTAGGTGCGGATGTTCCGCAAATGCGGATGCGGATGCGGATGTCATGTCCATCACTAATATATATATATATATATATATATATATATATATATATATATATATATATATATATATATATATATATATATATATATATATATATATATATATATATATATATATATACCTATATATATATATATATATATATATATATATATATATAATCATGTGGTTTATGTTTATCTCTCTCCACCTCCATATATATATCGATTGCGCGAATTAGCACATTTCATAAAATTGAAGTAAAAATGCGTAAACTCAGATTGAAACTATAGTAATAAAGTAGCTTGACACCCATAAAAATTTTTTAAATATATGTAAACTAACTAAACTCATAACCTTTACTTAACGTATATATAGTTTAAATCTATGTAAACTAAGCTCTAACATAACCTTTACTTAACGAGTATATAATGTAATTTTTTTTCATATTTATAATTTATTTCACTTTGCATTGTTAAAAAAAAAACAATTCATTCGATTACATAGATTTTTTTTTAAAAAAATTGACTTGATCTTAACTGAAGCAGATAACCGACATATACCTATATATATATATATATATATATATATATATATATATATATATATATATATATATACTATATAATTATATATATATATATATATATATATATTTCATACACAATTATATTGCCATATATTTGAAGGTTGCACTAATTTACCAAGCATGCAACTCTGTGTATAATATCGTTGAAACAAATGAATCATTAGTGTCGTCCCGATTCCCCAGCGACCCGTCAAGTAACGGTCTATAATATTTTTAAAGTGGATTCAGATATGATTATTCTATCTATGGAACTAAAAATAGCAATTTAAGTTCTTGTTTTCTAACCAAGAAAGTTCCGTTAGATGAAACAATCGTTTTTTTTAGAAAGCTAAATTCTAGTAATAGTAAAAGTATTAGTAGTAATAGTTTGGGTATTTTGCTACTGAAATTTAAGAGGAACAGCTCAAAGTTTAAATACATATTTTAAAATTTTTTAATCAACGAAAAATAGTTATTTGCTATAATCATCAACCTTTGAAATTTTCTGAAACTGATTATAGTCAAGAACAAAAACGATAAAATATCGATTCCTTATTTGAATCTGCAACCTCAATAATCCTTAGTGAAATGAATGTCAACAACAGCTTATAGTTGTGGCACAAGTAGTTTACAGATTTTATAAACTTCAATGTTGATCCTACCCTAAATATATCAAGGAATAAGCTACAGCTTTCCTCCCTTTCTGTGAAATTATATCCAACTATTAATTTCGTTAAAATAAACTATTGTGGTTAATCAATTTTAATCACTCCAACCAAGAAATCTTAATCTTATTGCATCGGGTATCCCTGCATATATATATATATATATATATATAATCTTATATATATATATATATATATATATATATATATATATATATATATATATATATAACTATATATATATATATATATATATATAATATATATATATATACACAGGAAAAATGTTGTTAGCCGCAATCGTAATATTTTTAACTTCGATAGTCTTTTGGGTATACCTAAAAAAGCCCTCAGGATACCCACCAGGTAAGAAAAACTCTAAAAGGTTTTCTCTATATTCTAATTACTATATTTTAAGCTTTATATTAGTCTTGTATTTCGCTTTTGAATATATTTATTTTGAAACTATCGTTAAAGAAATAAAATTGCAAACTTCTAATAATTTTTTTTACCCGTTTCTGAAGAATATATATATATATATATATATATATATATATATATATATATATATATATATATATATATATACTGCTATAATTATATATATATATATATATATATATATATATATATATATATATATATATATATATAACACTATTAGGTCCTTGGGGATTGCCACTAGTCGGATGGCCTCCACTAGGTCTTGAGAATTTCATTCTCAAGCTTATCAAGTTAAGAGAAAAAAATCATGATCTTATTGGGTAAATATGATAATTTTATTTTTAACTTCTATATTTGTTTATGAAAGTCTTTGCTAGATAAAGGCACACTCAAAAGTATTTCAAAGCGGACTGAGGTTCTATTAAACAAATCAAAAATTAATTGTTGAGCAATATTTCAGATAAGTAGCACTGCGTGTACAAGGAAAAAAATATATATTTTTTTGGTAAGAATGGTCAAGGTAGTAAAAAAAACATTTAGCCCTTTTTGTATTTACTATAATTATAATAATTACATATACTCATGCACTTAATTGCAAGAAATTTCCTCTCGCAGAATTTCAGACGTTCCGTTTTTCAAAATACTACAATTCCTTCATTTCATTTCTTTCAAATTTTTGAAAACATTTTCAACTAAATATACTAAAAATGTCAATCTGTAATTAGCAAAAGGGGAAAGATATTTCACATTATTTTAAGTATTTATCATTTTAGTAGAATGAACATGAAGAGTTACAAGAGTTATTCAGATATTTTTATTTATTTGATTTTTTTCCATTGAACAAGAACTGGGCAGTGTTGCGGCTAGTTTAAGGTTGTGAAAAAGCTGAGGTGGTTTGGCTGTAGAAGCTATCTTCGCCTATTTATGTAAAATGCTTATGTTTAAAGGAATTTTATTTATTTATATATAAAGTGAAAAATTTAGATAATTTTTTTCTGCTCATCCAATCAATATCAAATTTTCAGGACGTACACGTACATAGTTGGGGAGATAAACCTTTTGTATTTAGATAATTGCTTTGTATACTCAAAATTTTATATATATATATATATATATATATATATATATATATATATATATATATATATATATATATATATCTTTTCACACCTATACACGCCCCTATACCTATATATATATATATATATATATATATATATATATATATATATATATATATATCATATGAAATTTTTATTTTTTAAACTTACTCCATGCCAGGAGGCCAAACTTTTGTTTATACAAATAAATGAAAATAAAAAATATGTACTTTCCTCAACTCAATGTCCTAAAAATTTCATGTTTATCGGAAGACCAGAAATAAAATTATCGCAATTTTATATTTTTTAAAATAAAAAAAAAAAATTAAAATTCAAAGTCATTTCGATAAAAATTGCAGGACGTAAACCACTAAATGTAATCACAAAACTTAGTTTTTCCAAAAAAAAAAAAAAAAAATTACAGCAAAATAGACATAAACACTTGCAGTTTGGTTTTGTTTGGTTCAAAATTAAGAAAATTATTACCACATTTCCGGTTGGTGTGAAATCGAAAATCTCCATGGTCAAAAAATCAAACACTGCCCGTTTCCTCAATATTACCAATCAATTTTACCTACTTATCCTACTCAAAGCGTATGCTCATTGAATCTGTACTGAATGAATTAAGATGAATCACTCTCTCCCGTCTAACTGCCGCTCTACTACTATAACCTTTTTCTAAATGTTTTGAATCTATCATAAACAGGAAGATTTACAAACGCCTAAAATGTTGTAATCATATCCGAAATCACCATTATGGTCTGTAAGGAGGAGCTTATAGTGATGATTTTCCATTTCTTTGATTCCTGGTCATTTGAGTAATTAGGAGTAATTTTTTCAGCTGCTGCGCTCAGCACTGCCGACAGCTTTTCAAGAGTGACTAGATTATATCTTTATACATTTTCCCACAAAATCTTCTACAACAACTACTATCATTCATCTTTTTAATTTATCAGTAGTGATTCTTCTTAGGTTATGTAACATGTCAATATAACTAGTCTTGCTTTAAAATCTTTTGGAGAAAAACAAGCAATATAGGGTTGCGGCTGTAATCTTAAACCACAAACACTTACTTTCCAGCAAGAAGGAAGGTTGAGTTTGGGAAGCATAGAAGAAATAGTTTACCTAGGAAAGGTGCAAGTTCAAAAGCACAAGCTTTAAGAACCACAGAAGGGATAATATCAGGACCATACGACTTCGTAGTTAAGTTCAGGAGAATAAATAACGTCTTTAATAGAAATTAAAATGTTAGGAATAAATGATTTGGAGGATGGCGGAAGAATTAAGAGGAGGATAATTACATAAAGTGGAAATTAAGAAATAAAAGATTTTACCAAAAAAGTTCAGTTTTTATCGAATGATAAACGGCAGTTGTAGTCGGGAGATACTAGAGGAGAAGCGAAGGAAAGCTTAATGCAGAAGTTAACAGTTTTGCTTAATAAAAAGAAAAGAGCGTGAGAATTTGAATCAGAAAGATCATTGATTTTGGCAATGGAAAAAAGAGTTTATATTGTTACAGTGAATAGACTTTAGACAATTCCGGGAAGAAATACATGTTTCGAGAATTTTTGGAGCTCGAACACGAATGTAATACCTGATGGTAACCAATTTGATATCAGAAAATCATTGATTTTGGCATGGAAAAAAAGAGTTTATATTGTTACAGATGATATTTTTTAGATACTTTTAGTATTTATCAATTTTCGTTGGTACGTTGATTACATGTTTTCTTTTGTTTTTATTTCTTTAGTTATTTTTTTTTGCGTAGTCTTCTGTTGATGCCTTTCTTTTATATTGATGCCTTTTTTTTTTGTCCCCCGAAAACCCCTGGTGCCGTAACCCAAACTTCTTTGTATGTCTACATTATAATATCATAGGGACGACAGCAAGTTATAATAATTCTATCGCGAATTTTGTTTTATGTTTCTTTTATTTGCAAAGGGAATACAATGATGTGATTATTATACGCCTTTCCATGCCTAGGACGAGAATCTTACACCTCGGTTTATTTTTCAGCAAATTGCCCTCTTGGCGTAAATCCGAAGAGATCTACCCTTTTTCTGACCTGAATGCTGAATAACCTATTTTTCATTTTCTTAGAAGAAATTGCAAAGCTATTTAGAGTTCGACCGTCAAGATCAGTTACCCAAGTTAGGGATGCCATTTAGAACGTGCTAAATGAATATTTATAATCGCTAATAAGGCTGAAGAAATCTCTATTCTTGCAAAGACATTCTGGAGGATTCACAAGAAAATAGCAAATAATAAAAAGAGTTATTATTAGTTATAATAAAATAATATCAAATAAAGGAGAAGATAATCAATAAGT
>JABUQX010047690.1:7500-10000 GCA_015478945.1 Trachelipus rathkii | reverse complement strand
CTCTCTCTCTCTCTCTCTCTCTCTCTCTCTCTCTCTCTCTCTCTCTCTCTCTCTCTCTCTCTCTCTCTCTCTCTCTCTCTTCAAAAGTAAATTCGAATTTGAGAAAAAATTTGAAGAATATAAAGTGAAATTTTTATTATTTTTTTATTTTCAATTTGTAAGTTTTTTCCTTTTCTATAGATGGACATTTTGATTCTTAGTTAAAAATTTCTTTCGTTCGGTATTCATTTATTTAAAAAAAAAAGAAAAAGAAAAAAAAACTTGGAATGGTATTAAAGAACATTTAAAACCACTTTAAATTTTTGAGGTGAATTACATCATGATAAGAGAGAAAATAATTTTGGTTCAATAATATCACCATTTTTTTTCTTCTTTTTTTTCTGGTTTTTTATTTTTCTATTTGTTTTCTTACTCTTTTTCTTTAATTTTCTTTTTCATTATGTTTATTTTTTCTCCCTTTATTCTTTCTTTCTATCTATCTTTCTTTTCCTTTATTTCCCATTTTCCTTTCATCATTTTATTTCTTTTTTCCTTCATTTTTCTTTTTTTTTTTTACCTTTTTCTTCTTTTTATCTTTTCTCTTTCTTTAATTTTCTTCATATCTTTTCTCTTTCTTTCTCCTTTTCTTTCTTTTTTTAACCCTTCTTCCTTTATCCATCTTTCCCTTGTAATTAAGAATATATTTATTTCATATCTTTGAATAAATAAATACAAAATATTTCCTAAAAAAAAAAAATTGTTTTGTATAAAAATAATAAAAATATATAATTTCTTTAAAAATTAATGCTTAAAAATAATTTGAAAAATAAACTTCCAAAAAATTTATCTTCGAATAAAAGAACTTTTAAAGATTTAACTTGAATGAGGAGAAACGGAATTCTAATTTGGATCCCATGAACAAAGCAAAGCAAAATTGAAGCTTTGTTTTAAGTTGTAAAGCAAGATTTATATCATACAAAATTACTTTACATTTGAAGTAAGAGCAAAGGAGTGAATTGAAAGCAGGGTTGGACCAAAAAAAATCTAACCCAGTGTTTTTTTTTTATTTGCTTTCTTTATTTTATTTTATTCGGCTATTTTGGACTTTTTTTTTTAAATTTCTATTTTTGAGGAAAAAAAGATCAATTAATTTTTTTTTAATATAATTTCGGTATTATTAGACAAATAAATTAATAAATGTGCATAAAATTACATTAAACATACTTTTGGTAACAGACAATTGATCCAATTCACACTTGCTGAATGAATGTTCAATTGCCTCATTAGTGAAACTGTAAAGGTAAATGGTATTGCTATTGTTGCAGGTTATTGATAGTAATGACATGACAGGAATATCTTAAGTAAAGTAATTAAGTAATATATTTAAATTTATATTATTTAAACTTCGTCCATTTTCGATATAATGATCTGAGGGCTCTGCGAGCTAGTAAAGTAAGCTCCCTATAGTTCGGTAGCTGATTACTTATTAAACCCTAGCAGAGTTGCTTGACCACCTTCCCGAGGAGCTGCCCGCCTACCACCAGGGCTGTTTTTTTTTTATGGTATAAACCCGATGTTAAAATGGGGAGATTTTGAAAACCAAAAAAATATATGGTAGATTAAAATTAAGAAGAAGTAGTTATTATAGTAAATAATTAAACATAACTTAAAATTCATGAAATCATAATAAATAAATTAAGTGAATTAAAAATTAATGAGTCACTTAGTCTTACATTTTGCAAGGTAAAAAGTGTAAAAGAAGGTTTTTGATTTTCAAGAGAGTTGGATTAAAGATATCTCTCTTTTCTCTTATAAAAGTAAAATCAAATTAGGACTAAAGTTGTGAAGAATATAAAATGGAATTAATTTTTTCTTTCCTAAAAAAAAAAAAGAAGTTGCTAAGACTCAAAAAAAAAAAAGTTTTTTAATTAAAAATTTCTTCCTTTAATTCCATATTTTTTTTTTTTTTTTTTTTTTAAGTTGAAATGCTATTAAGGAACATTCAAAATCATTTAAAATTTTAAAGATGAATTACATCATGAGGAGAAAAAGAATAGATTGGTTTTGTTAATATTCTCTCTCTCTCTCTCTCTCTCTCTCTCTCTCTCTCTCTCTCTCACACACACACACACACACACACACACACACACACACACATACACACACATTCTCTACTTACATGTATTTCTTTGCTCTTTTTCATTTTGTTTTTCACTTATACACTTCAAATTCTTTCTCTTTCTTTCTTTCTCCTTTCTTTTTTTTACTTCCTTCCTCTTTACTTTTTTCTTCTGAGATTTTTTTTTTCACTTTTTCTTTTTTCTTTATTTCTACTCGTTTCTTTTTTCTTTGTTTTGTTTTTCTTCGTTTTACATTTCTTTTTTCTTTTCCTGTTTTATTTCTTTATTCTAATATTTTAGGTTTTCTTTATTTTCTTTTTTAATTTTTTTTTTAATTCCATTCATTTCTCTTTTTCTTTGCTTTGTTTTTTGTTTTTCTTATTTTTATTTCTTTATTTCAG
>JABUQX010047689.1:5000-10964 GCA_015478945.1 Trachelipus rathkii | reverse complement strand
ATATATACATATATATTATTATTATATATATATATATATATATATATATATATATATATATATATATATATATATATATATATATATATATATATATATATATATATATATATATATATATATATATATATATATACATATATATATACATATATATATATATATATATATATATATATATATATATATATATATATATATATATATATATATATATATATATATATATATATATATATATATATATATATATATATATATATATATATATATATATTTTACCAGGATGCAAATATGTGTCCTGGAGAAGATCGCGACTGCCAAAGCATTATCCATCTTTCGGCGAAATGTATGAACTGTATGAGTAATACGGAAATCGTCCAGGAGGAACTAATGTTGAGGACAAAAGGAGAGATGATGTATTTACTTAGAAGGACAACCTTGATTTGCTCGCTGTGACTGAAACAAAGATGAAAGGAAAACGGTGAAAATGAGTGGTGTGGTGTGAAATGTGTGTGTGCTGGTGTGGAAACTGGAAAGGAATGAGAGGGGGAGTGAAGGAGTTGCAATTCTGATGAGTTACTTGAGGTACAGAGCTATGGTAGACTTTGTGTGTGTAAGTTTTAGAATTCTAAAGGTTAAATTTAAGTTTGAAAATGTCAAGGTATGTGGTTGTGACGTATGGTCCATTTGAGGGTAATGTTGAAGAGAGTGCAATTTTCTGGGATAATCTGAATGATGTTTTGAATGGAGTGAGTAGGAGCTTCAGATTGATTGTGCTGGGTGACCTAAATGGTTGGATAGGTGAACAAAAAAGGGATGGTATAACAGGTGGTTTTTGGGTGTCGGGAGAAAATGAGAATGGTAGGAAGGTGATTGATTTCTGTGAGGAGAGAGGTATGTGTGCGAGTAATACTTTCTTTAAACATAAGAGCATTCATAAGTGTTCTAAAGTTGGTGTAGGTAGAAATGGTATCGAAGTAAAAAGTATGATTGATTTTGTGTTGGTAAAGGAGATGTTGAAGTATGTGTTGGATGTTAAGTCGGTGAGAGGGTTAGGAATGGGACTATCGGGTCATTATGTTGTTTTATGTAAATTTAAGTTAGTGGGGGCTTGGATGGAAAGGAAGGTGATTAGGAAGGAAGTGGGCAGAATTAAGAGTGAGAAGTTAAGTGATCAAGGTAATAAGGATAAGTATTTACGAGCGCTCGCAAGTAAATCAGTAGACTGTGAACAAGTTGAAACTGAACAAATCTGGAAGCAAATGAAGGAAGCAGCTGTTAGCAGTGCAAAAGAAGTATGTGGATGTGCTAAAGTAGGAAGTAAGAATGTCAACAGTGAGTGGTGGAATGAAGAGGCGAAGCAAGTGGTTAAAAGTGAAAAAGAAGCGTGGTTGTATGTACTAAAAGCCAGGGATGATGTTTCAAAAGAAGGATGTTTGGAATTATATAAGGAGGAAAAAAGAAATCCTAAAAGGTGCATACGTAGAAGAAAAAATGAGTTAAATGAACAGGAAGGAGGAGGATGAATGGGGACTTACAAGGGACTTCGTAAATCTGTATAACATTGCCATTAATTAGAAGGTGATGGTGAATGTGTGTGGGTTTTATGGTGCAAAAAGGAATAGGTATTTTGGGGATGAGGTCATTAGTAAGGAGGATGTAAAAGTTAGAGTGAGAAAGTTGAAGAATGGTAAACCTGCAGGTATAGATAAAACTACGGGTGAAATGATCAAGAATGGAGGCGAGATGATGATTGATTGGATTTGGAAGCTGTGTAACAAAGCGTTTATGGAGGGCATAGTTCCAAGGGATTGGAGGAGAGCAGTAATAGTAGTCTTATATAAGGGTAAGGGAGATAAGGGGAACTGTAGGAATTGTAAGGAAATTAGTTTACTGAGTGCTGTAGGGAAGATATTTGCTGGTATTTTGGTCGAAAGAGCGCGTCGAGTGACTGAAGGACTGATTGGTGAATAACAAGGTGCGTTTAGTAGTGATAGAGGATGTGTAGATTAGATCTTTAAATTGAAACAAATGATTGAGAAAAGGAGGGAGAAGAAGAATAAATTGTAGTTGGGTGTTATGGATTTGCAACAGGCGTATAATAGGATTAATACGGAAGCTATTTAGCAGGTGTTAGTGATATATGGTGTTGGTGGTAGGCTTCTGAATGGAATGAAAAGTATGTATGGAGGATAGTAAAGTGTAATAAATGGTGTCGAATGTGATTGGTTTAATATTAATAGCGGAGTAAGGCAGGGATGTGTTATGTCTCCTTGGTTATTCAATTTGTATATGGATGAGGTTATGAAAGAATTTGAGGTGGGGTGGCAGGAGATAGTGTTAGAATGATGGAGAATGGAAGAGAGTGGAGGGTGACCTACCTATTATATGCGGATGATTTAGTTTTGTGTGGTGAATCTGAAAAAAGTTTAAAAACATTGGTAGGGAGATTTGGCAGGGTGTGTAAAAGGAGGGGTTTGAAAGCAAACGTAGATAAGAGTAAGGTTATGGTTGTGAGTGAGAACAGTCCTGTGAGATGATGGTGAGCAGCTGGAACAGGTGTCTGAGTTTAAATATTTAGGATATATGTTGGATGAATAGGAAACGGATGATGCGGAGTGTAGTAAGAAAGTTGTGAATGACAGGAAGGTGGCTGGTGCAATTAAATCGTTAGTGGATGTGAAAGGACTAAGTCTTGTGTGCGCTAGGGTCTTACATGAGGGTATGTTATTACCTGTATTAATGTATATTCGTACGACTATGATCTGGAATGAGAGGTATATACCTAAAGTACAATGGGTTCAGATGGACAATCTAAGGGGCCTGTTAGGTGTGGGAAAAATTGATAAAATGAGGAATGAACGTATTAGAGAGTTATGTTGTGTGAAGAAAGTGATAAATGGGAGAATAAATGAAAGTACGTTGAGATGGTTTTGTCATGTGGAAAGGATGGAATATAGTCGGTTGGTTAAGCGGATGTATAGTGGTGAGTGTGTTGGGAATCGACCGACTGGTAGACCGAAGAAAAGTGGATTGAGTCAGTAAAGGAATGCCTGGAGGAAAGAAATGTGAGTTTCGCAGAGCCCGTAAGAAAGGTGCATAATAGGAGTGAATGGTAGTGTTTTGTGAGGGGATATGGTTACTTGGGCCAAGGGATGAACCACACGTGACGAGATACTATAGTGAGGGTCCGTCGCAGTTCCTTGAAGGTCTAGGGTGATTTTCTGACTGCGGCAATTTCAATAGGTATAAGGGGGCAGTAGGGCTGGCTTTCTTTCTTTCGACTGGTGTCATACTTCACTACTTTTATGTTTCCGGCATCACGCACCGTACCCCAGTCTTGGGGAAAGAAGGATGATAATATATATATATATATATATTTATATATATATATATATATATATATATATATAGTATATATAGTAGTATATATATATATATATATATATATATATATATATATATATATATATATATATATATATATTATATAATAAATATGAAATTTCCCTGATAAATAAACGTGACAATCCCCGAAGTTCTTTTATTCAAATCACAAAATAATATAAACTAAGTTGTCTAGGGTATAACTTCACAATGTAGACCACTACTTCAGATACAGAAGTTCAATAAATATTCACGAAGTCTTTTTTGATTCCGAATCGTTTCCAAGTCGCTAGAAGACTTCAACAGACTATCAGTAGATAATTCAATAAACGATCACAAAATCTTCTGAATGCTAGATCAGATCCAAGTCACCGATGGACTTCCACAGACTATAAGGAGTCAGTTCAATAATTAATCACGAAGTGTTCCTTCTGATCTGTAAATTATTCCTCAGTAAATAATCATAAAAGTCTTCTCATCAACTTGTAAGTTATTCCTCAATAAATGATCACTAAATATTCTTCCTAATTCGTAAGTTATTCTTCAATGAATAAACACAAAGTCTTCCTTTCAATCTGTAAATAATTCTTCAATAAATAGCTTCTGAATTTAGCTTGTAGTCAAGCTCAAAGTCTTCGAGTGATTTCAGAACGTATTGTCTTTCTTCAAAATAACTTTCTAAAAGTTCTTCTCAGGTATCTATCAAACTTTCTCAAAAGTGTTTTCCTTTAAATACTCATAAGACAATCCAAATTCTTCTTTCAAGAACAATATTCCACTAATGTCTTTCAATTGTATAAAATATCTATCCGATCTGTATTCTTCTTATAACTCTTTTCTGCCGTAGAGTTTTACTGAAAAACAGAATCTTCTAAATACGAATTTGATACAATAGACAGGTCTCCAACGATAGATTTCCAACAAGAGATAGAACTCCTGTGTGAACAAATTAACCTCTATTTATGAACTTTCACTGTATCGAAGATATCATCAAATTATTAATCGATAAATGATCACTTAGTATTCTTTCTAATTCGTAAGTTATTCTTCAATGAATAAACACAAAGTCTTCCTTTCAATTTGTAAATAATTCTTCAATAAATAGCTTCTGAATTTAGCTTGTAGTCAAGCTCAAAGTCTTCAAGTGATTTCAGAACGTATTGTCTTTCTTCAAAATAACTTTCTATAAGTTCTTCTCAGGTATCTATCAAACTTTCTCAAAAGTGTTTTCCTTTAAATACTCATAAGACAATCCAAATTCTTCTTTCAAGAACAATATTCCACTAATGTCTTTCAATTGTATAAAATATCTATCCGATCTGTATTCTTCTTATAACTCTTTTCTGCCGTAGAGTTTTACTGAAAAACAGAATCTTCTAAATATGAATTTGATACAATAGACAGGTCTCTAACGATAGATTTCCAACAAGAGATAGAACCCTCGTGAGAACAAATTGACCTCTATTTATGAACTTTCACTGTATCGAAGATATCAGGTGTGAAGTTACCTTTGATATCTTTATTCCCACGGGATAATTTTATTTTCCAAAATCAAATTCATACGATACGATTATCGTATCAGAAATTATCCTTAAATTAGTTGCTTTTATCAAATAAATAATATTTCCACGAAAATAAATAAATCTAATCGCTCGTCTCTGTGGAGCTTAAAATCTCATCCTTGATATTCCTAATAGCATAACAATATATATATATATAATAATCATAATAGGGTAAGTTATATATATATATGATAATAACTATATATATATATATATATATAATATATTAAATATATTTATATATATTATATAACTATATATAATATATATATATACTATTATTATAATATTATATATATAGTATATATATATATATATATATATATAGTGATAGATATATATATATATACTTATATTATATTATATATATATATATATTAATATATTATATATTATATATATATATATTATAATATATATATATATATATATTATATATATAGTATATATATATATATATATATATATTATAATATATATATAATATATATATAATATATTATATATATACTTATATATATATAAATATATACTTATATATACATATATATATTATATATATATATATATATATATATATATTAATATATATATATATATATATATATATATATATGTATATATATATATATATATATTTATACATATAATATATATAAGTATAGTATCTTCAGGGCAATAATTAGCTTAAGTTCACTGAGCTTCACTCGTCACATGTGACTCTACTACCTTAGGTGTTTGTACTCAGTTGTCCTATAATGTGAAAGTCTCTGTTAGCTCCTGCATAAAGCGCATAAATTAGTTCCGCTCGAAGCTTGTACGTATATTATATTATTTGTATATATACTGACTCTAACCACGTAGGTATACCCTAGACCTTCCTTGTATTACTAGCTATATACTTTAAGCGTATCTTGCTGTATATATGGCGATTCTCTTAGGATTCACCGCATAGCATATATATATACTAACTCGGAGTCTTTTCGAACCCTCTCAGTGTCGAGGTGGCCTG
>JABUQX010047688.1:25000-32500 GCA_015478945.1 Trachelipus rathkii | reverse complement strand
TATGATTAATCATATGTGTATAAACATAAACACAAAAACTTATTTATTTTGTTTTTTTCTTTAAACATTATGTTTTACTATAAAAATTTATTTTTTGTTTAAATTGTTTTAAATATTTTTTTTTACTAAAAAATTATTCCTTTTTATGTTATAAGTTAAAAAAATTCGCGCATATTTACAACTTAAGCAGTAAATCAGGGTAAATCAGTTAAACAAAAACTGCCCTCCATACCCCTCCCACCCTTCTGTGATATGATCTAATTGATTCTAATTGATCTATTATTCAAGTCATATTTGTGTATAACATAAAACACCAAAAAACAAAAACTTTTATTATTTTGTTTGTTTCTTTAAACATTATTTTTTACTATAAATTTATTTATTTTGTTTTATTTTCTTTAAATATTTGTTTTACTAAAAAAATTATTCTTTTATGTAAAACTTAAAAAAAATTGCATATTTACATACCTTAAAGCAATAAATCGAGTAAATCAGTAAATCAAACGCCCTCCCATACCCTCATACCTTCTGTGATCTATTGATCTATTGATCTATTGAATTATTGATCTATTATTCAAGTCATATTTTTATTTACACAACTTTCATTTATTTTTGTTTTGTTTTCTTTAAACATATGTTTTACTATAAAAAATTTTATTATTTGTTTATTTTCGTTAAATATTTTGTTTTTACTAAAAAATTTATTCTTTTATGTATATAACTTAAAAAAATTTGCTAGTTACAATACCTTAAACAGTAGTAAATCAGTAAATCAGTAAATTCAAACCTCCCTCCATACCCTCATACGCTTCTGTGACCTATGATCTATTAAACTATTGATTCAAGTCATATCTGATTCAATACAAATAATTTGGTCTGCACATAACTCAAACTATATATTCATTTATTAGTTTCTTAAAACATTATGTTTTTACTATAAAAATTTATTATTATGTTTAATTTGTTTTAAATATTTTAGTTTTTACTAAAAAATTTATTCTTTTTTATGTGTATAACTTAATTTTTTTGCATATTTACATACCAAGCAGTAAATCAGTAATCAGTAATCAAACTGCCCTCCATTACCCCGCAATACTCTTCTGTGATCTAGTTGATCTATTATCTATTGATTATTGATCTATTGATTTTCAAGTCATATTTTATATAACAAAACACAAAAAACTTTATTTATTTTTTTTGTTCTTTTAAAAATTTATTTTTACTATAAAAATTATTTATTTTGTTTAACATCTGTTTTAAATATTTTTTGTTTTTACTAAAAAAAATTTATTCTTTAGTTTATAACCTTAAAAAAAATTTTGCATAACACCTTAAAGGCAGTAAATCAGTATAAATCAGTAAATTCAAACTTCCCTCCATACCCTCATACCCTTCTTGATTCTAAGAGGATTCTATTGTCTATTGAGTATTATTCACCTCATTTAAGAATACAAAAAAAGACACAAACTTATTATTTTGTTTTTGCTTTAAATTTCGTTTTTTAACTAAAAACATTATTCCTGGAGTTATTAACTGTAAAAAATTTGCATATATTTACATATTCTTAAAGCAAGAAATCCAAGTAAATCAGAAATCAACTGCCCTCCTACCTCATACGCCTCTTGATCTATTGATTCTATTGAGCTATATCTAATTGAATCAATCATATTTTGTAATAACTAACACAAAAACTTTTATTAATTTGTATTGTTTCTTTAAACATTATGTTTTACTATAAAAATTCTATTTATATGTTAATTTCTTTAAACATTTTGTTGTTACTAAAAAATTTATTCTTTTATGTATAACTTAAAAAAATTTGCAATTTACATACCCTTAAAGCAGTAAACAAGTAAATCAGTAAATCAAACTATCCAGCCACCCTACCCTTCCATGATCTATGATCTATGATCTATTGATCTATTGATCTATTGACTAATTGATAAATATTTTGTATAACAAAACATAAAAATAAGTTCTTTCTGTTGTTGTTTTTGTTGTTTGTTGTTGTTGTGCTGTTAAATATATCATACGTTCAAGTTAGATGAAAATGTTACAACACTTCTCAAACATATCTCTAAAATATTAATGTTTATTTTACACATTATAAAATTGAAAACTAAACAAAAATAAATATCATCCTAGCCCAATTGACATACAGCATTCGTTAACAAGGTAACTAAAATTAAAAGTTTCAACTAACCAGCAGAAGTTAGCATAGCAATCTCAATCATTACTATACACCACACAACACAACACAGAAATATAGACACTTTACTTAATGCACTAGCCATGCAATTATCGTACTAACTTACTGATCACATGACTGTATTAAAATAAATAAAGATAATAATAATAATAATAATAATAATAATATAATAATAAATAATAATAATAATAATAATAATAATAAATAATAATAATAATAATAATTAATAATAATAATAATAATAATAATTATAATTATAAAACCATAATAATAATAATAATAATAATAATAATAATTAATAATAATATAATAATAAAATAATAATAATAATAATAATAATAATAATTTAATAATAATAATATTTTTGAGCGTTTGCTTGTGTAAAGTAAAGATTGAGATTGCTATGCATACTTCTGCTGGTAAGTTGAAACATTTTAATTTTAGTTACCTTGTTAACGAATGCTGTATGTCAATTGGGCTAGGATATATTATTTTTTTTGTTGTTCAATATTACAATGTTAATGCAAAATTAACATTTATATGTTTTAGAAATATGTTTGAAAAAGTGTTGTTTATTTTCATCAACTTGAACGTATGATATATTTAACAGCAACAAACAACAACAAACAAACAACAAACAAACAGAAAGAACTTATTTTTATGTATTGTTTATACAAAAAGAACTTCTGAATCATTAGATCCAAATAGATGCAATAGATTAATAGATTCAATAATCAATAGATCATGGAAGCTGGTAAGAGGGAGCTGATACAGTTTGACTTTAATGATTTACTGATTTCACTGCTTTAAGGTATGAAAATATGCAAAATTTTTTATTATTAAAACATAAAAAAATAAATTTTTAGTAAAAGCAAAATATTAAAAGCAAATAAACAATATAAAATAAAATTTTTATAAGTAAAAAAAACATAATGTTTTAAAGAAACAATACAAAATAAATAAAATTTTTGTTATTATAATAAAAAATATGACTTTGAATCAATAGATCAATAGATAATAGATAATAGATCAATAAGATCACAGGAAGGGTATGAGGTTTGGAGGCAGTTTTTTTACCAGTTAGGAGAAATGCTATCAGATATATAAATCTGGGAATATTTTGTAATTATAAACATAAAAGGAAATTTTTTAGTAAAACAAAAGTTTTAAGAGCAAACAAACAAAATAATAAATGTTTTGTTTATGTTATACAAAATAGACTTAATCAAAGATCAATCGATCATAATCAATAGAATTAGATCACAGAAGGTATGAGGGTTATGGAGGCAGTTTGATTTACTGATTACTATTTACTGCTTAAGGTATGTAAATATGCAAAATTTTTAAAGTTATAAACATAAAAAAGAATAAATTTTAGTTTAAAAACAAAATGATTTAAAACAAATTAAAACAAAATAAATAATTTTTTATAAGCTAAAAACATTCATATGTTAAAGAAACAAAACAAAAAAAATAAAAGTTGTTTGGGAGTTAACAAAATATGACGAATCATAATAAAAAAATCAAACGAACTGGAGATCAATAGATCACAGAAAGTATGAGGTATCGGAGGCAGGGTTTTGAAGAATTCTACTGATTACGGATTGACTGCTTTAAGGTATGTAAATATTGCAAAAAAATTTAAGTTACAAAAACATAAAAAGGAATAAATTTTTAGTAAAAACAAAATATTTAAAAACAAATTAAACAAATAAAAATTTATAGTAAAAACATAATGTTTAAAAAACAAACAAAAATAAATTAAAAGTTTTGTGTTATGTTATACAAAAATATGACTTGAATCAATAGATCAATAGATCAAATAGATCAATAGATCAATAGATCACAGAAGGTTATGAGGGTATGGAGGGCTTTTTACTGATTTACTGTATTACTGCTTTAAGGTATGTAAAATATGCAAATTTTTTAAGTTATAAACATAAAAAAAAGAATTAATTTTTAGTAAAAAAAAAAATTTCAAAAAAAATGAAAACTTTATCTTTAAATTTTTTATAGTAAAAAAAAAAACTCAAATTTACTTTTCAAAAAATTTATAAATTTGTCTATTTTATGCAAAACTATGGCACAAATTCCAAGATTAGAATCAATAGATCAAATAGAATCAATAGATCACAAAGGTGTAGAGGTATGAGAGGGGCATTTGGTTACTGATTTACTGAATTTAATGCTGTAAGTATGTAAATAGCAATTTAACCTTATAAACATAAAAAGAAATAAATTCTAAGTAAACACAAAATTATTTTTAATACAAAAATTAAACAAAAATAAATAAAATTTATAGTAATAAAAAACATAGTGTGTAAAATATAACTAAAACATAATAAAATAAGTTTTCCGTTATTTTATACAAAAATATGGCATTTTTTGAACAGTTCAATAGATCAATTAGACCAATAGATCAATAGCAATCATATGAAGGGTAGGAGGGTCTATGGAGGGACAGTTTTGATTACGTGATTTACTGGATTCTGCTTAAAATAAATATGCAAATTTTTTAAGTTAAACATAAAAGAATAAATTTTTTAGTAAAAACAAAAATATTTTTAAAATCAAATAAACAAAACTAAATAAATTTTTATATTTAAAAACATTTAATGTTTAAAGGAAACAAAACAAAATAAATAAAAGTTTTTGTGTTTGTTATGTTATAAATATGACTTTGAATCAATAGATCAATAGATCGAAAGATCACAAAAGGGTATGAGGGTATGGAGGGCCAGTTTTGAATTTATATTACTCTTGTTAAGTAGTGTAAATATGCAAGATTTTTTAATCTAAGAAATTAAAAAGAATAAATTTTTTTAGTAAAAAGCAAAATATTTTAAAACAAATTAAACAAATTAAATAATTTTTATAGTAAAAAACGAATGTTTAAAGAAACAAACAAAATAAATAAAAGTTTTTGTGTTAGTTATACGAAAATATGACCTTTAATCATAAGAGTCAAGTAGACAATAGGTGAGATCAATAGATCAATAGATCAATAGATCATGGTAAGGTGGGAATGAGGGTATGGAGGGGCAGTTTGTTACTGAGTTTACTGATTACTCTTAAGTATGGTAATTATGCAAATTTTTTAAGGATGGGGGGGGAAACATAAAAGAATAAAATTTTTAGTTAAAACAGGTTTTAAAAAAAATAAATGAAATTTTTATAGTTAAAAACATAATGTTTTTTAAAGAAACAAAACAGAAATAAATAAAAGTTTTTTGTTATGTTATACAAAATATGACTTGATCAATAGATCAATAGATCACAGAGGGGTATGAGGGTATGGAGGCAGTTGATTTACGAATTTACTGAATTTACTGCTTAAGGTATGAAATATGCCAATTTTTAAGTTATAAACATATAAAAGAATAATTTTTTAGTTTAAAAACAAAATATTTAAAACAAATTAAAACAAAAATAAATAAATTTTTATAGTTAAAAACAAAATGTTAAAGAAACAAAACAAAATAATAAAAGTTTTTGTGTTATGTTATACAAAATATGACTTGAATCAATAGATCAATTAGAACAATAGATCAATAGATCAAAAATAATTCACAGAGAAGTATGAGGGGAGGGGAGTTTGGTTACTGATTTACTGATTTACGCTTTAAGTATGTAAATATGCCAATTTTAAGTAATAAACATAAAAAGAATAAACTTTTAGTAAAACAAAATATTAAAACAAATTAAACAAAATAAAAAATTTTTATAGTAAAAACATAATGTTTAAAGAAAACAAAACAAAATAAATAAAAGTTTTTGTTATGTTTATACAAAAAATATGACTTGAATCAATAGGTCATAGGATCAATAGAATCAATTAGATCACAAAGGATGAGGTATGAAGGCAGTTTTGTTATTTACTATTTACTGAGTTACTGCTTTAAGGTATGTAAAATATGCAAATTTTTTAAGTTATAAACATAAAAGGAATAATTTTTTAGTAAAAACAAAATATTTAAAACAAAATTAAACAAAATAAATAAATTTTTATAGTAAAAACATAATGTTTAAAGAAACAAAAACAAAATAAAATTAAAAAGTTTTTAAAATGTGTTATGTTATACAAATATGACTTTAATCAGATCTAAAGATCAATAGATCAATAGTCAATAGATCATGAAGGTATTGAGTATGGATGGTGGTTTGATTTATGATTTACTGATTACTGCTTTAAGGTATGTAAATATACAATTTTTTTTAATTTATAAACATAAAAAGAATAAATTTTTAGTAAGAACAAAATATTTAAAGAAAATAAACAAAATAAATAAAGTTTTGGGTTATGTTATACAAAATATACAATCAATTAATCAAAAGATCAATAGATCAATAGATCATGGTAGGGTAGGAGGTTATGGAGGCCAGTTTGATTTACTGATTTACTATTTACTGCTTTAAGTATGTAAAATGTGTAAATTTTCTTAAGTTCTAGAATATAAAAAAGACTAAATTTTTAAAAAAAGAAAAAAAACTTTATAGACATTATATGTAATAAAAAAAAAGAGCTTGGAGCAAAAATTGAATGAAACTGATAAATTTTATTGACTGACAAAATAAAAAGAAAATTAAAATTTAAAAAATAAGATAAAATTAAAAAATATTAAAGATTAAAATAAATAAAAATGAAAGAGAAATTTTTATATGAATTTAATGTTTATATTAAAAAAAATTAATTAAATAAAAAGATATTGTAAAATATTAACTTTTAACAAAATACATAAGAAAGCATAATGTATATATTAAATATGAAAGGCCTTAGGAATTCCAAAGACATGTCGGCTATTGATTTGATATATATATTATAATTATATATATATATATATATATATATATATATATATATATATATATATATAATATATAATTATATAGATATAAAGTATTATATATGTGGTGTGTGGTGTGTGGTTGTGTGTGTATTGTGTGTGGTGCTGCATATATAGGCCTTATTATTATGTATTATAATTATATATATAATTATAATATATATATATATATATATATATATATATAATTATAATAATAATAATATATATATATAATATTATATATATAATATATATATATAATATATATATATATATAAATATATATATATACTAATATATATATATATATATATATATATATATATATATATATAATATATATATATAATATATATATATAATATATACAGAGAAGAGATATATATATATATATGTGTGTGTTGTTCATATATATGCCTTTTATTATATATATATATATATATATATATATATATATATATATAT
>JABUQX010047688.1:10000-12500 GCA_015478945.1 Trachelipus rathkii | reverse complement strand
TATATTAATATTATTATATATAAAATTATGTATATAGTATATATATAATCATATAGTATATATATATATAATAATATAATATTATATATATATATATATATATGATAAAGAAATGGACGGAATATTTACATTTACAATCAAATTTGCGAATATTAAGATAAAATATTTGCATTCACATTCGATTTCTTAATCGCAATTGAACAGTATAAAAATGTCAGATGGGACTTTTAAAATTTTAGGATTTAGCGATTAGATTTAGCGATTTAGCGATTAGATTTTAGGATTTGTGTGTAAGTTAATCAGAACGAATTGGCTAATACCGACCGTCTCGTGGTCGTGGTAATAATAGAGAGACGTCTAAAAAATTTAGCGATTTGGCGATTAGATTTAGATTTAACGACTTTGTGATGAGTTGACCAGAACGAATTTTCTAATGCTGTGTCGTGGTCGTGGTAATAATAAGAGACACACACAAAGTTTAACAATATTGATAAACTGTATACATGTATATGCATGGGCATGAAAACAACTGGTGAAGCAATTGCAAAATGGTATACCTATCCATTGTTGCTTGGATTACTTTATATTGTATCAATGACGTCGCAATGTGTATACTTTACAATTGTAATTATTTCTCGGAAAGGAGGAAGGCCATTTGGGTTAAGATACCATTAAGCAGCAAACACAAGGAAGAGGTAGATAACAGATCGGTAAAAGAATAAAGGATCTCCAACACAAGCTTTACGAACGAATCTGATTATTCTTGAAATTTATGTAAAAATACAAAAATATGTGACGTTAAAAACAAAAAATTACATAGGTACATTGTAAAATTCTAGAAATAATAGTAATGTACGATAGTCCGTTTTCTGATCTTGAATTCTTAGTTTTATGCGACTATTGAAAGGAGGTTCATTTATTTATTTATTTATTTATTTATTTATTTATTCATTTATTTATTTATTTGTTTGTTTGTTTATTTTCAGAGTTAATAAATTCTCAAATCATCCTAGCTACCATTCTCCACCGAAGAATTGTTAGGTACTCAATTAGGAGTCTCTTTAATAACTTTAACTACTGATTAGTCACGCCATAGACTAGGATTTCAAAACGCCAAAATTTTGAGTTGTGCTCTGAACCACTCATAGAACGTCACAAGGCTGAATAACTCAGGACGTTAATGGAATATTGACGAAATGGAACCTACCAAGATGATATCTACTGTGTCATGAGAAATGCAGGTGCCTGAAAGTTTTTCTTTCTTGAGTAAATAATAGAAAACCTGCCAATCCCCAACTGCTCCGTTACATTAGAAATTGTGTGACATCTCAAGCATCAGTTTGAGACATCACAAACCTGTTCTGAAATCGGGGAATAGCCCAAATAATCGACAGGGAAAATGGCCGACACGACATCAAAAAAATTTCCGTACAGCCCGCCGCAGGCGTTAGGATAGGTTAAGTTAAGTTAAGTTAAGTTAAGTTAAGTTAAGTTAAGTTAAGTTAAGTTAAGTTAAGTTAAGTTAAGTTAAGTTAAGTTAAGTTAAGTTAAGTTAAGTTAAGTTAAGTTAGTTAAGTTAACTTAAGTAAGGTTGTTAAGTTAAGTTACTAAGTTAAGTTAAGTTAGTTAAGTTACGTTAGGTTACTTTAAGTAAGTTAAGTAAGTTAATTAAGTTAAGTTAAGTTAGTTAAGTTAAGTTAAGTTAAGTTAAGTTAAGTTAGGTTAGGTTAGGTTAGGTTAGGTTAGGTTAGGTTAGGTTAGGTTAGGTTAGGTTAGGTTAGGTTAGGTTAGGTTAGGTTAGGTTAGGTTAGGTTAGGTTAGTTTAGGTTTTGTTAGGTTAGGTTAAGTTAAGTTAGGTTGTTAAGTTTTGTTGGATTCGTTAAAGAAACTCTAAATAACCAGATTTTTTCTTTTACAAATGTCGACCATTTAACCTGTCGATCATTTTCCCTGTCGATCATTTGGCACTAGTTTCCTGAAATCTCTTGTCGCATACTTAATTCTATGAGATGGGCTTGTACGAGGCTCCCATCTATTCCCCTGTCGGCCTTTATATATATATATATATATATATAATATATATATATATATATATATAATATATATAGTATATATATATATATATATATATATATATATATATATATATATATATATATATATATATAAATATATATATATATATATATATATAAATCATCATAAAATACTATGTATAGATTTGTTTCACCCTTGAGGTAATAAATAAATGAAGAATTTATTGATTTATTAACCACACACGGATTTGTTAATTATTATTATTAACTAGCACAAAATATAATTAAATTATTAATAAAGTTAGCCTAGCTTTCGTGGTCATTCGCGAACCCACATCTTCAGGACTGAAAGTATATGAAGATGGCAGAGAGCTACTTTTTTTTGGCTGGCTACTTGGTCTGCTTAGAAGATCTTCATGGTGATATGGAAATGATGCGTGCGGAGATTTTTAAGTTGCATTAAA
>JABUQX010047687.1:17500-20000 GCA_015478945.1 Trachelipus rathkii | reverse complement strand
TCAGCGAAAATCGACGAATTTGTAGCAAAAAATATTCAGAGCTAAATCAAAATGGGAAAATGTTTTGATTCTGAAGCAAATATACAACAGAATATTTGAAGCGAAACTCCAGACTCCAAAACCTATAAATTGGAACGAAAATTCGTAATTCTGTCCACGATTTCACTTTTATGAGATAAAACTACCGTCACTCTGTTAAAAGACTGTGGGCAGCTTTATATTCGACTTTTATTATGCATTATCCTTGTATTATATATATATATATATATATATATATATATATATACTTATATATATATATATATATATATATATATATATATATATATATATATATATATATATATATATATATATATATATATATATATATATATATATATATAAACATTATATATAGTCATTTAATAGTATCCTGTATAAAAATTAAGAATATCAGAAGAACGGTTTACCATTTAAGTCAAAATAACTGACAGTTCCTAGCCCAATAATAAGTAGTACGGTATAATCATTGTGTTAAAGAAAGTTAATGGTATCGTGTTTCACTTTATATATCAACAAGTAAGAAGAGCCAAGAAGGGTTGGAAGGACCAGTCCTATGGTGCTGGATGAAGAGCCAAGAAGGGTTGGAGGTGCCAGACCTATGGTGCTGGATGAAGAGCCAAGGCGGGTTGTAAGTGCCAGTCCTATGGTGCTGGATGAAGAGCCAAGAAGGGTTGGAAGTGCCAGTCCTATGCTGCTGGATGGCTTTCCTGTATTATCGCAACAAGTAGTTTGTGTAAACAGAAATTAAAAATTATATATCATTAATTTACATTGATTGATTAATTATTCCGATATTCTGTGGATTTTCGTCAAACTTTGATCGAGGGAAAGAGCGATTGATTAAGGATGAAAGAAATTAACTTTTTAAATTAATTAAACAGAATCGAACCGAAAGATTGTCACAAAATATTGTTAAAAAGTTGTTATACTTTCATATTCATTAAATTACTTATGCTATATAAAGTCATAAATATTATTTTTATCTTCAGAAGGGTTAGGATTTCTGAATTATTTTTAACTTATTTTCCATATCCCAATTGGTTGCTCTAAATAGGGGTATCACCCACCCATATAATCACATATATTATATGTGGTGGTCCCATTCACACGGTTCTGGAAAAAGTAGTGTCAGGTCTTTTTTGCTGCTTCAATCATAGTATAAATATATATCTAGTACGATAAATTCATATGAAATAAATATGTCGGGAGATTCCGGTGCCTTGAAAAAAATTACTATTAAAAAAAAAAAAAAAAAAATAAATAAAAAATAAAAAAATGGAAAACCAGCCTTCTGTTTTTTTTGTTTTTAACCTCATCACTTTATGTTACTTATTATATTAAATGACTCATAATTTCATAAAATTTACAATATAAGTATATATATATATATATATATATATATATATATATATATATATATATATATATATATATATATATATATAAATTAATTAGTTGCTTCTACAAATATGCCTATATATATATATATATATATATATATATATATATAACTATCTTCTTTGTATATATATATATAACTACTGAATGCTGATGCAACTATAAACACCTTATATATAACGCATACTTTTATATATATATATATATATATATATATATATATATATATATATATATATATATATATATATATATATATATATATATATATATATATATATATATATATATATATATATATATATATATATATATATATATAATGCTATATATATATATATATATATATATATATATATATATATATGTGGACACTGGAATCTTGAATTATTGATTGTAAACCTCTTCCTAGGAGGAGAACTTATCTGACGCCCTTGTGCACACTTAATTCCTTTAATATTTTAACTCACTCACACCAAGTTTGACATTCCTTTGTATACTCTAATAGAGAGTTCTGCCACCTTCTTCTTTTTTACCTAAATTTCAACACTTTCACTGGCGTACGCAGAATTTTTTTTCGGGGGTGGTTGCTGAATCTTCCAGAGTACTGATATTTTCTCTGCTTACTCAATTTTCAATGCTTTTATTTAAAGTTTTGCTAAAATTTTGATTTTATCAAAATTTCGGGTGAGGGAGGGAGACTGTAGTTTATCAGCCTCCTGCGTACTCAACCGTAACTTGGAAAATTTTATGAGAACGCTATACCCCTTTATCTTAGTATTTCGGAAAGTCTGCAATGAATTTTATTGATTAAACAACTTTCTTTGGGATGAGGGTAGTTGGCAAATTGAGGGGACATGCCCCCTTTCCTCCATAGTTATATATATATATATATATATATATATATATATATATATATATATATATATATATATATATATATATATATATATATATTATTTATTTTTATATATATATATATATATATATATATATATATATATATATATATATATATATATATATATATATATATATATATTTTTTTTTTTTTTTA
>JABUQX010047687.1:0-5000 GCA_015478945.1 Trachelipus rathkii | reverse complement strand
TGTAACATGCACAAAAATAGGATAGTTAAATAGAAGAGCATGACGAATGTCGAAAGAAATGCCCCACCACCACCACCATCCAATAAATTCATTTATATGAGAGCTCGTGGTATTCACAAAAAATCCACTCTCGGGCTTCACAATACTGCGCCGGACTCTCACTGGGATATTTCGTCAATGTTCATTCATCCCTTGAGCCAAGTCTTCAACCATACCCTCTCATAAAACCTCGTCATTTCCCCCTATTATGTACCTTTCTTCTCGCATCTGCCAAACTCACATTCCTTTCCTTCACACAGTCCTTGCGCACTATAGGCTTAGTTCTTTTACATTCACCAAAGATTTAATTGTAATAGTGACAAGCCATCTTTCTACTATTCATAACTTTCCTACTACTCTCTGCATCATCCTTTCAATTTTCATCCAACATATTGCTTAAATTTTTAAAATTCAGATACTTTTTCGAATTACTCACCATCCAACCTGTATTCATCCCGCGGACTATCCTCACTCACTACCATCAATTTAGTTTTATCTACAATTACTTTCAACCTCCTCCTTTTACAAACTATGCCAATCCCCTCTACCAATTTTTTCAAACTTTCTTCAGATTCACCAAACAATACGAAATCATCATCGTACAAATAAGCATTGTACCCTCCACTTTCTTCCATTCTCAATCAAGCTAACACCTTCCCGTACCACTCCTACCTTTAATTCTTTCACCACCCCATCCATTTATACAAATTAAATAGCTATAGAGACATAACACATCCCTGCCTTACTGCACTATTAAAATTAAACCATTCACTTTCAATTCCATTTATTCTTAAACAAGCTTCACTATCCACATACATACTTTTGATTGCATTCAGAATCTACTACCAACACCATATATCACTAACGCCTATTATTCATATCATACGCCTGTTGCAAGTTCATAAAACCTAAATACAAGTTATTCTTTTTCTCTCTCATTTTGTTTCCACACTTTTAATTTACACAACTTCTACCACATCCAAATGCACCTTGTTTTTCGCCTATCAGTTCCTCAGTCATTCGACTCACTCTTTCAACCAAAATACTAGCATATATCTTCCCTACAACACTCAATTATCTAATTTCCCTATAGTTCCTACAGTTTCTCTTATATCCCTTATCCTATATAAGGGTATACTATTACTGCACTCCTCCAATCTTTCGAAATTATACCCTCCATAAACGCTTTGTTGTACAACTTCTTTATCCAACCAATCACAGTCTCACATACATTCTTGATCATTTCACTAGTAATTCCATCTATCCTGCGGATTTACCATTCTTCAACCTTTTCACTGTACCTATTATTTTCTCCCTGCTAATTACCTCATCCCCAAAATACATATTTATTCTTACATTTTCAAACCCACACACATTCACTATCACCTCTTCATTACTGCTAATGTTATGTATATTTTCGAAGTGTTCCTTCCATACTCTCTTCAAATCCCATCTTGGTCATCTTCTATTTTGATTCGCTGATTCTGATAAAGATTCCCCTTTCAACTCTTTTTTAATCTTTGGTCCTCCTTCCATAACATCTAACCCTGTAATCCTCATTTATCGCTCCTTTCAAAACTGTTCGTTTTACCTCTTCTTTTTCTCTTCGCGTATGCAAGTTTTAGTATTCTTTTCTTCCGCCTTATTTTATTTTTATACACCTTTCTTTTGGACCTCATTCCTGCTTTTAGGCATATTTCAACCACTCCTATATTCTTTTAGTGGCCTTCTGCGCATCGCCCCATCAAAAGGATAAGCAAAAAGATATTTGTTGTCTTTATTCACCCCAACTTCATCTCTTAAACTTATTAACAAATCTATAACTTCACAAATAAATGGGGTACAGTCTTTCATCGTGTTCATATTCGAAGCCTGATTTATTTGCAAGTACTCTCACATACCTTTTATATTTTGCTCACTTTAAATTCTCACTTTTTATTCTTCCACTCTCATCCCTATCTCTCCGGTCTCTCTCCACCCATTACCACCCACTAACGATCTTATATAAAGAACTATACATAATGATCTAATATTTCTAACCTGAAACCCTTATCTGATTTAATAATGCACATCACATACTTCCAAACATCTCCCTCACAGTCTCCTTCCTTCACCAATATAATTCAATCATACTTTCACTTTAATACCCATCTTCTAACTACGCGCCTAACTGGTCGTATTATTTATGAATACTCTTGCTGCCTAGAATGTTCTTACTTACACATATATGTTACAACCAACAGCATATCTTGAAGTTCTCAAAGTTAGAATTTTAACCTAAGTAGAATTCTAGTACTCACGCAAACAAAACCCTCCAATAGATCTCTTGTGATGACAGAACCAACCAACTCCTTGTCTCTCCCATCTCCTTCCTCTCCACTCCAACCAGCATAATGGTCTACTTCTTTCGTCACCCACTCGTACATTACCAGCTTTCTTTCCACTTTGTATCCGAGTACGCAGCAAGGCACAATCAAATTTTATATTTTTAAACATCGATTACCTCTCTCTCTCTCTTTCTTTTCACTATATATATCTAACATTCCAAGTTACCCGTACGATTCATACAAGTTTCTCTGGAAGATACAAATTCACTTCCGGCGCATCACGACGAGGCAGCGAGGCATTGCTGTCAGCATTCCTAGTTTGTAAATTAAATCTCACCGAGTCCCCAATCTCAACTACCTCGTCTATTTAGTCTTCCTACTACGAAACAAACCAGAACATTACTACTGTGGGAATTCTTTTCCCCATCAACCAGGATAAATGAAAAGTGTGGGTTTTATAATAGTTCGGCAGTGCTCTTAATTTCTAGGTGTGATAAGGAGAGTCTACTCCTTTGGTAAGCAATTTATAGATGATGAGCCACACCGAATCACTTGGGGCACTGGGAATATCACTGCGATGTACCCTACGACTCCAAATGCACAATAGGAGTAATCTCATTCGCTTAGGTAGCACTCCTCTTTCTCTCCTCTCTTCTCTTCTCTCATCTCTCGTCTCTCTCCTCTCTCTCTCTCTATTATATATAATATATATATTATTATTATATTATATATATATATAGTAATAATATTAATATATATAATACTATTATATATGATATAATATTAGTTATATATACTTCCTCTTTCCCTAATAGTGAAGTTTACTGATATTCCATGAACGATTGAGTAATGTAGCTCCCCCGTATACATATACGAGTGAATTACCTAGGCGCATATCCATAACCAGTTTTTACCAGTATATTATAAAGGGTCAGTCTTGCACAGACATCTCTTGAGTTGGGCGTGGTTCTAAACCTCGCTTTACGTTTTTACAGTGAGCAACACCTCTCTCCCCGTGCGCCCCATCCTTTTGTGGTCTAGGGCTTTGCCTTTCTATCCTCGTTACGTAATTTTGCGATGCAGGTATATATTGAACAGCGGTACGCTATCAAATTTTCTGTGTGAAACGTAACAAGTCTGCCATTGAGACATTTGCTTCTTTAAACCGACTTATGGGTGGAAGCCACTCATATCGAGAACAGGTGGTTTTAAGTGAGCACAAAGCCTTTCAAAGAGGGCGAGACAATGTTTGAAGGACGCGACCCTCGTTGGGAAGACCCAATCTCGCAACAAAACGATGAAATGTTGGAATGGAAGTGTTAGAGCTATGCTTGGAGAGGATCGCCTGTTTAGCTGTCAGAGTCGATTAGCAGCAAAGAAGCTGGTTTGGATAAAAAATACAGTTCATAGGAATTTTATACGAACGAACCATTTGCATATTGCGAAAAATTTGTGCAATAAACTAATGCCGAAATACTTGCTCTGTTTAGCAGACAAGCGAACAGCGTTCAAATTGTCCAAAATTTACTTAGAAAGACTCGAAATGAAGCACAATTTATTTCACTATAAACAGGAGATGACATCATGGGGTTTTTGTGAGTACGAATCCTGAAAACCCAAACGGCAAAGTGCGGAGATGGTACACAAAAAATCTCCTCATCCGAAGAAAGCACGTATGATCAAGTCCAAGGTGAAAACAAATCTGATTATTTATCTCGTGGTAGTTGTGCACAAGGGGAATTTGTACCTTCAGGGACAGACAGTAGTCACCGTTCTTTTACAAAAGATGTCTTGAACGACTCGAAAGCGAGTTCAGAGAATCAGAACAGGAACCTTTCAGACGATATTGCTGGCAAACCCCCCAAGCAAACGTAATTAATTTTGGGCCGGGCGGGGGCATTTTTAACATTCGGGCGGCTATCTCTACCACTGCGTCGCTCTCTAGTTATAGCAATCTACTGGTGCCGAAGAAAAATACAATTCAAGTACTTTCACATGCCTTCCATTTACAGCCCAGATCTAGCTCCAGTTGCATTTCTACCTCTTTCGCCTAAGTTGGTAAATGGAATTGAAAGGTATCTTTTGGGACGATTGGAAAACTATCTCTTCCCAGTTTAACACTTGTTGAACTAAACACACGTCAGGATAATACATTTTATTTATTTTACCAAAAAACATATGAAATAAGGAAAAGTTTTATTCAAACTTAACCTATAATAATTAGTTATACAAATTGTATCTCTATTACCTTTATATATTTGCAATACTAGAGAATATAATATATATATATCTATACTAAAATGACTCCGGAACTGCTTTCATGGAATAACAGTATAGGGAAGTAAACTTTGGGACCTCGTATCTGGTAACCTTACCCTAAAGGTATCCTACTCTCGTAAAGGATAGTATAATATAATATATACTTATATATATATGTAAATTTACAGGTAATAGTCCAATACATAATCTAAATCAGACATCAGTACACTTTGCATTTTTAGGGATCATAATAACTTATTATATTAACCTATGACCCAGATATATAGGAAAGGAAATCCTCATCAAAATTCGCCTAATTACGTGATGCGATGTATATATGCCATACTAGAGAATATTTACTCATCTCTCTCTCCT
>JABUQX010047686.1:0-20874 GCA_015478945.1 Trachelipus rathkii | reverse complement strand
CGAGTTTCATACCTTTTCATAGTCGTCACACAAGCAATCAAATATACAGGTGATTGTTGTCTCTCAAGCAATGTTAATGGAAAGAAACTTCCAATATTCATGCTAATTACAAATTCATGCCATATAGCTAAGGGGATAAACGCACGCTAATTATCGCAGCCAGGGCCTTACACAAGCAGAATCTGAGCGTACCAGCATTATTCTTGCTTCTTTGTACGATTCTTTTTCAATAGTTCTCAATGATGCCCATATTTATAATAAAAGAGAAGGTGAAAAATATATTACGCCATATGCAAACAGATATCGCTCACGGTATTTGAATCACTTGCTCCTCAATATATTTGCCAATGTACGAAAATATCAACACGGCAGATTTAAACTTCACCACCAGCACCTCAGAATTTATCTCACAAAAAAATTTCAAAATTTAATTTGAACAAAAGACCGGCTCAACTCATTCTCATATCTGCAATGATTTATTCAAAAACCTGCCCCAATCGCTTCGTAACATCAATCGGCAAGAGTTTCGTTGAAAAAAATAGGCTTAATAAATACTTAATAAAAATTTTGAAGTGACGTTTTGTTGTCAAATAGTTCTTGAATACCACAATGGAAATCAAATAATCGCTAACATCAACGGCAATAATATCCCAACATAAATGACACCAGGAGAAAACAAACTATCTTGATAAAAACTGCTACTCGGGTACTTTGGCAATTATTTACCACGTGCACATCAGTATCTGAGAGATTAAATTCCACATCACTTTTATGTTAAAATTTTATACCGATTCATCCAAAATTATACACTTTCAGCTAGATAACGAATTTGTAGCTTGCTAACCTATCTTTTGGATCCAAGCTTTAAAACTACATTCCATTAGATGAAATCCTAATACAACTAAAAAAGTTGGAAAGATATTTCTTACACGGCAATCGTATGTAATGCCGAACAATCAGTATCTGTATAAAGGAAAGGAAACGGTTTCCACTATATTTAACCAATCTTCCAGATTCCTTCTCGCTTTATTTCACAGAATCGGACACGCCGAAAAAAGTTAAGATACCTGAAGATAATACCCACGGCGTTTTAACTTCCACAGTTTTGAAGCATGTATCTTTTTGTGAATTCCTTAAGAGAAGAACAAGACCATTTAAAAATACAAAAAGAAAACTCTTACACTACTACCAAACATCATAATAATTTAGAAAAAAAAAATTGACCTAAAAGTAAATTGTTTATAAAAGTTAGAAAATAAGCTATTTTATTCAATAATGAACTTATTTAAAAATTCAGAAAGTCCATTACAATGGTAAGTCTTGAGAGATTCTTGAGCAAATAAAAAAGGATAACCTCCCTTCAGCATTGGCTGTTCCACTTTGCTAGAACAAACTATTTTTTAAGCTCGACCCCCCTTTTCCGTGGAAACATTAGAAAAGACTAATTCAGAATTGAGAGCTTTCTCATTAATCATCTTATTCTCCTAGAAAAAAAATCCGGCGGCTAACTAGCACTCACAGCAAATAGCATAACTCGGCATGAACAGAAATATGATATTGACAGTATTTTGCAGCCTACGATTTAAGGGAAATTCATGCATTCTTGTTACTAAACAATATATAATATTATTTTGATAATTTGCCCCATTTCGAAGATCTTATTTTAGCTAAATTAAAGAGATACAATTTTTTTTAATAAACACAAATATAATACTCAAAGTTGTCCATTTGTATTGTTAATATATAATAGATTTTTTAATAATACTTGCTATTATTTTTTCACTATAAAGTGGTTAAATTATAATTAAAATTTAGGTTAGTTGATATCTAACTAGATATCATTTCTGTTTGGAATAGAAAATATAATAACATAGGTAGAACACCCAACCATTCAACAACTACAACCACCACACATATCAACCTTTACATAAACACAAAACGTATAACTCTCACTCTCAACAACTAATATCCACAATATCCCAAATCTACAACACAACCACAACATAAAACCCAGCATCCACTGAAAAAACAAATTCACTATTAACATAACAATCTCATATCAACCAAGCGAAAAATTCAGACACAACGCGCACCCCATATCACAGATTCCACCAACCAAACCCACACTCCACACCGAGAACCCAACACATCACGAGCATCAACTCACACAACCTACACCTCCCATGACCAACAACCCACACCTCATAAAAACCAAAACCAACCACACAAAAAACACACCAACTCGAATGAGTATCCACACACAAACACCCAACAGCCGACTCACACCAAATACACCGCATCCAAGACACCACACCATCCTACGAGTCACACTATCCGTAACACATTACAAACTAACCCACAGACAATAACACCAAACAGGGGAATCAAACTAACAACAATAAATCATCACCCCTCACACACCCAACCCAACATAAATCACAACACCTCAACTAACCAAATACCATTATCAACATATACCATACAACCCAAAAATATACATATACACATCAACAAATACAAACACCTATACACCCAGGTGGGCTTCAACCACACCCCCTCACAAAACATTTTTATAATACTATCATTACTATATAACTATATATAATACTTACATAAAACCCTATAATATTAATATCATATATAATCACTATTTATATAATATTAACTATATATAATACTACTATATAAATATTAATTATACTTAAACTTTATTATATATATACTAAATACATATACACAAGTATCATAACATATATATAAATATTAATATTTTATAAGTGGACAACGTCACACACTTTAGAGGTAGGTGCCTATCCGGCGGCCATGTGCTAACCCCTCGTAAATTATTTCTACATAGACACTGCATAAAAAAATTTTAAGCATATAAATTTACACAGTCTCTAAATATATATAACGGATGTATATAATATAATATATATATTTTATATGAAATTGCGTTCGCTGTAATCAGAACAATAATCTACGTAAATCCTTATTAGATACTAAAACTAAACTTCAAAAACTCCAACTAATTGCCAGAATGAAAATGCACAAACCTTAGATTAGGGAATTTCACGCTGATTTCTGAAGAATATTGTAAGCGCACACGACATCTGAACTGAAATCCTAAATAGTGACTATAGTATTGACAATGCTACTTGAGAATTTTCGTAGCATGCCTTGCCCAAGCATATTATGATAAAGGTATGAACCTCACACCACGAAAATACTGTACTAAGACATTAACAAAATCCAAGAAAATGTACATGCACACCCAACATTCCTACTTCCGAGTCATTTTCCACACACAACCAACCTATATGTCCAAAGCAAACTATAATTTATTACCCCATAACTTTATCATTTATATAACTTTATGAAGAAGTGTCCCTATCACAGAACCATGACAAACTCTTCTAAAATATATCAAGCATATGGTGGATTCAGAGAAGTTTTATATATTATTTTCCTTATCGCAAATTTACATAACATACCGAGTAACAGAGAGCCAATTCAAATTCCTAGACTATATTTACTGAATCTTAACAAAATAAATTTAAAAATAGACAAATTTAATAACATCCTCATCCTCAGATGAAATTAAAATGATTGAGCAAATTTCTACTAGAGAGCCTGTGACGCCAAAAAAAACACAAAAAGTATGTTAATGTTTTGATCAACATTTTCGCGACGTGTTGTAGATTCGATATAAAGAGTATTCGAAAAGTAATATACTGCGGTAATTGTGTCCCTATTGTCATATGAAGGACGCATTAAAGAGATTGGCCACGATATACTGTATTATTTTATATGATTTTTAAATGAAATTTACATTTATCATATATTATCTCATTATGTTTAATATCTTATTCATTTTACTGTAAAGATGCAGATTGAAAGTGTTTCGCATCTTGTTACCACCTTGCAATTATTGGCAAATAACTGTTTTAGTCAAATCTCTATATTTAAATAAATTTCTGTATATATAGAGAATTAGTGTTTATTATTTTTAGGCAGAATTGTTACACCACAACATACTATTGCTCGAGTCATCGAAATAAGTATAGAGCAAAACTTCAACAACAACAGCACCACTAAGCACAAAAAATCACCATCCATACATAACCCAACAAAACACTAAAGGACCTAGAGAACAAACAAACTCAAGACAAAAGCTATATCACCAATCCCACCAAATTAATTACACGTCCAACACATCATCACCGACTACAACGCCATAAACAACACAGACACCATGACTATGACAGATTACTGAGCACCCCCCAATACTCGACCACACAACAACACAAACAAGAACGAACAAGTTCGAATCCAGGATGGTAAAAGTTTCAATAACAATCCGTGTCATCACGATTGCTCAGGTAGGCACAAACAACCAAGATGTATACAGACTCGCACAATTTAACATAATCTATTACGCACATACTTATGCTCTCGCAAACATACTCACTTGATTGAAAAATAACAATACACGCACACCACCATGAATCTTTATATGTCCCACATATTTCTCCTAAAGAGCACTTTACCAATAACAGAACGCATTATTTAAACATTACGAACGTGCATACTACGCTACAATTTAGCATTTAGAATGTTATAAATCATATTGTGCGCAGAAACGATATCACAAAGATATCATCAAACATATTTATTTAATCAACCACATTAACACCACTACAAACACAACCCACACAACTATCATCAGAAAATTATCCGAAAAACCAACCACGAGAACAACCCACCACCAAGCAAATCCCGCACACACCACCGACCTAGAAACCAAATACCACTAACACTCCTCATCAGTATAGCAAAACGCTAATAAAGAAGAGTTCTGAATTCCACAGAAACTGAAACAAATCACCAATTCCACCAAAGGCAAGCCAATTTCCAAATCCCTACACCACACTCCCAGGGACCACACTCATAACCACGAACAAACTTCAATATCAACACCAAACACCCCCAACACACCAAAACCAAACACACCACACCCACACGCCAAACACCAACCACGAAACTACATCCAAAAACCGTAAAACAACCACACCAACCAGGCACACACACCCAACAACACTCCCTAACAAGCAAACAACTAACCTCCACACAGAAACACACAACACCAACACAACACCTCATAACAACCACATCCACAGTTTCAGACCAAAACCCACACCAACAAACCAAACAAAACACAACACACAACGCTCACATACAAATCAACGTAATACAGACTATCTTTTTACCTAACCCAGCAATATATAAAAAAATCGCCCACCAAACCCAAGAAAGTTCTTGAGCCCCCCCCCCCCCCAAGGCGTACGCCAGACGAATACGCACAGACACCAACAACGTACGCCAACCACAAATAAACAACACACACCACCCACACTATAACCACCAAACAACCACAATTCTTCTAAACGAAACAACACCAATATACTCAACAACCAAAGAACACGAACAACAAATACAACAACAGCAATTAAACACAGAGAACCTCAACTGAACAAGATGCCCCCAACCCAGCTCGCCCGACCAACCGTCACGGAACATCCGGCCACGTGATCACTGTTGTGTCAGCATCGAGCACAAGAGTCAAAACAACACCCGACAAACAACTTACCCAAACGAACTAAAGTTCACGTAAATATCATCAATCGGAATAGGTCACATGCCTTTTGTACATAAAACCATTATGTGCATCACAATTTTACTGTCATCTAATTACCTAGCCGATTCGACATCACACTCATCATAAACTAATAACAATATCTTTCCATAATCCGTTACCTAAAAAGTAATAACCAAACAAAAACCACACATATCACCCGAACAGAATAGACCATCAGAACGTACAGAAGAATACTGCTCGAAATTAGATAGCCACAAGAACGCAAGAGCGACTCGTCGAGAACAAGAGACAGATCTAATGCAGAGTACGTAGCCACGGAACGAAGATATCGAATCTCACCAGACACTAGATCCGCCCGATCAGAAAGAAGCTGCATATAAACAGAGATGACGGCGAAAAGAGACCTGCGTACCGGCGAGGAGAGATCCTGTGTAAGAGAGAGTGATATAGACAACTGCCAAGCACGAACACAAGACGAAGACGCCAGATGACGACAAGAAGAAGGCATCCCGAGAATATTATAGATCCTATTAGAGTTTATATCATGTAACATTCTTACCCATAACACACTTATTTTGTCAAACACAGAAACCACTGGGATTGATATTTATTTGATCTCAACAGTACCCCCGACCACGCACACAACAATAACAATCTAATAGAAAAAGATTAACTCAGATAGATCCAAAAATACAGCCACCAACGAAATTACTCAACTCTACAATACATCAAAATTTAATATATAAGTACTTCGTCAATATTTCACAATATCTAAATATAAATATTTAACATTAAAACAGATGGCAAAAATATTTCATCCCTTATTACTTTGAATAATATATTATGTTCAATCCCCTCCGATATTCCAATAAATCAACGATCGTTATCACAAATTTAAATGATGCTTCAACACTTATTAATTATATATTATCATCACATGCTTCCATCATATATTCCAATAATCAATTACTTAACATTTATACTATTCATATAAACATATCGATCCTATTATTAATATATACACTACTAACATCACATCCATAAACCGTAATAACATTATGTATATATATATTATCTATATTAATTCAACTTATTATTTATATAATAACCATTTAATCGAACTAAAAAAGCAACCAATGTACTTTAAACAATAACAAACATAACACACAACACAAACTAGAATACATCACATTATTTCATAAGCCCAAATTCACAAACAAAGCAAAAAGAAACACACACAATTACCCTCACAGAAATAAGAAAATTTTTAATTCTTTAATTAACATAATTTAACAACCAATATCTTATTTTCCATTTACAATACCACATTTATATAGCAATGGAAAATACACTAAATATAAGTATTCTTTTAAGAACCAATATTGACAAAACGAAAACCTCACCATAAAAACTAAAACCAAAACATTTATATTTATATTAAGAATATAATAATTATAAAGGTCAACATACTAATAAACAATAAATATTATATATAATATTAATAATATATAATATACTATATATATTACATATAATAATATATATTAATATACATAATATATATATATATATATACACTACACCTATATTATAAATAACTCAATTAATAATCATTATATTATGATACATACATATATACTATATATTAATAATATAATAATCCATATAAATATACTATTAATATATACTATATATATATATAATAACTAATATATACAAACGGAACAAGGTGTAATCAATGAAAATCAACTTATATTGGCGAATAGTGAATATACACTTTAATAATAATATATAACTATCATCAATCTAAACTATTAACTATTCATCACATAATATACATATAATTACCAAATATTACATTTATAATATATAATCACAAGAAAAAACCGTGAAATATATTCTCTCTAATGGCCGCCAACCGCACGACGGACGACACTAAATTTACTAGAGCCATACCTGCACCCAATACTACTATGCAAGATTTACGAACACAAAATAATACTAATACACTCATATAACCCCACTACATTCATCTAATATAAGTACCCAATATTAATATTACACTTAATAATATATAATATACCATATAATATATCTAAATATATATTAATTACCTTTAACAACAACAACAACACATAAAAAAATAGACATAATACAACAAAACTATAACATAAATACTCCAATAACATATATTATAATAGTCATATTAATAATAACATATACTAATAATATATCTATATATCTAATAATATATACTAACTCTCATTATACCTTATAATTAACTATATAATACCTCTACGCACTAACCTATAAATAAATAGCGACAAGATTACGGATAGATGAACTACCGTGCAACTACGCCATCATACACTCAAACAATTCCTTGACTTATGACATTCCGAAACGCCATGTGCCATATATTGCTGGCAAAATAAACGATCTCCTAACGTATATAAGCCTTAATTATAACTATCACTACATTAGACTAGTAATTAGAACGCTTATAATATATATAAATACTACAATATTAAGTAATTATATTATAATATAAATAATATATAAATATATATATAATAATCATATATATATAATATATACACCCCATATACATAATATACAAATATATATATATATATAATATAACTAATATACTTGAACGATATTATAGTTTTTTCTCAAGACAAAGTCTCATTAAAACAGATATGCACCCAACACAATCAATACCAATATTACACTAATAACATGACATATATAAAAATATACTAACTATACTATAACCTATAGTACTACTTTATATATATTATATACTAATAGCTCTTATATTATATAATAATATTATATTTATATATAACTACTATATTATACTATCTTACTAATGTTTAATGCATTATACCTATATATATATATATATATATATTATATATACATTCATAACAGTCACACACATCACTACCCACCTCACCACAAAAACCATACTATACTAATACACGTACCATATATAATATACTAAATACTACAAATACCTTTATTAAAGTATAGTAGTGAAATTCCAGCACGATTGCGCTAAATGTGGGTAGTCAGAACTGTTACAGCGTCTAACATATGACCACTATGTGAATATGAATGTTGTGTATCACAATACTCAACGCTATACCGCACGCAGCACACTCTGTAGATGTGATCCAGAGGGTGTTATTTTATATGGTGCCAAGTGCAAAATTTGCTCTCACCTAGATTGATCGTTATAAAAACTATGGAAGACAGTTAGCATGCGAGGACCTACCCTCCTCTCTCCCTCATGCTTGATCTCATACCACCTCATAGCCACTCACTCGTAAATCATATCATTATATACTTCACGTGTTATACATTCTTTCTCTCCTGTTTCTTTCGATATAAATCAAGATGACTTATATTGTAAACACCACGGGTATTCTCATAATTTTACTGGGCCGAGGCTCATGAGAGAGATTGTCACAACACATGTAAGTGAGTTCAACCTCTCCCATCATTTGCACCAATCATATTCACTTAACTACTTAGAAACTATCTCGATATACTAACATACATAACATACCACACAACACCTACACATCATTAATCTCAAAAATACACACACTGACACCATTACAAACTAAAGAACTCAGGAGCTTTATCATACCCAACACAATATATATTATATAATACCATACATAAACACTACCACACTACACACCATCACACAACACTCCACCATAACACCAACAACACAACAGGCATGCCCACGTTTATGTTAGCCATTATCTCTGCGTAACGTACCCGTCACTACTCGGTTCTCATTCCTCTTCGTAATAATATCTCATCTCTCTCATATTCTCTCATATCTCATTCTCCTCTTCTCGTCTCCTAGACTACTACCTACTACTCATCACTATGACTATCATATTTATGTTATATTAGTATACGTATCTCTAACTATATCATACAATAATATATATACCTATATAATAATCTAAAGTATAACTATATACCTATAATAATCAATGCTATACTACTTAAATATATATATAATATATTATATACTATCAATATAATAACACATAACACTATATATATATATAATAAGTATACATACTATTAATATATAAATTAATACTATATTAATATTATATACTATATATAACTATATTATATCATATCAAATAGTAACAGAATATATCATATTATCTATTTATATAAGAGAGAATATATATATAAATATTTTAGTTGTATAATATATTATAAATTACAAATATTTGCTTCTTAAATATTAATTTATAACACGTTATAATAAGTATCAACATACTCACCTATAATATACACTGCTATCTATTACGAAGTGATAAATATAACTTACTCAAATCTCACGAATATATTATATATATTATATATTATTATTATAAAAATTCAATAATAATAAATTATCATACAATAATAATACTGAGTGAAATTTAATTCCTACAGCCCTACCACATAATTTTATCCATTCCACGAAGCAAGGATATACTGATCAATAAAGGCTATTACAAACTAATCCATTAATAGTTTTAAATAACTGATCAATAGATGATACGAAGGTAACATTCCTCATGTAAATAACTTGGGAGTATACGGCTCAGGAACCAGGTGAACAGAGTCCTAAGCTTATTGATAACAATATCTCGAGTCTCACACACTAATATCAGGAATATGTCTTCTTTAATGCACAAAGAATAAATTCGAGCTATAAGGTCTGGTAATAAGCGACTATCTGAGGAAGAAAGTATATGTCGCTCAAAAGTGCAATCGGTACCCCCTCTATCTACTAGGTAATAGACACTTGATGTTTTCAAAACTACCTCACTCGATGTTAACGTTACTAGAGCCACTCTCACAGACAGTGACAGACTCAGTATTAATGTGATCAGATATCTTGCTTTCAACATTCACTAGTAATTGCACACAAATAAACACTATCCCGCAAAGAAAAATACTAATCGCACAAGAGCGACTTTTACATACGCTGTTAAAAGAAAGGCCCATAATTCACAATCAAACATGATCAGAGAACCTGTAATCACTTGATATAGGAAGTGCTTTGTTGACACATCTATGCGAACAACCAACCTGCATGAAAATAGCTGTCATGCGATCGCATATGTAGAAAAAGGATTCTGAAAATATAAAAAGAGTTATTTATGTTAGATATCGCGACGAGTATATACTAGAATACAACAATAACACCTACACAATTATATGAATATATATATATATTAACACCCGTACTAGAAAGACAGCGAAATAAAAGATCTAAACTATCGGCGCGCACATGTTGACAAAGACACGGGAACAAGTACATACCAACACCCATCACCACACAGAAGATAACAAGACAACCCACTTGCTGCGCAACAAAGAAAGAGACACAGCACCAATTACCGAAGAAAAATTAGGACCGAACAGGATAAACCATAAATCCGTGTGGAAAATCATAAATATAGTAACCACTTAAACCACAAGTACATATTCCGCGCCACGTAGGTCCGCAACCTAAGAGCGTCATAAACATCTCCGTGTAAAAATCTCAACGATGAGCCAGAGACCATTGCACCAGCCCAATGCACATAGTTTAATAGAACATCCACAATTATAGTACCGCAAATATTGTACCTCGCTGAGACCGACTCACGAAACACTTCTTTGCTACAGCGTCGCTTCTCACACCACACACCCGCCAAACAGGAAGCGATAACTCTTATATTCTCTTTAAATTTCAATGAATACATTATAGATTTTAGATTGATAGACAAACACAGGCAAAACCAGGAGAATTCACCAAAAAATCAAATACAACAATACTATTCAACACCTGGCAATCCAACACCTCCCTTGTACACAAGCGAGTTAGAGCAAGATTAAATATTAGGTTATTGACTCAGGATTTCGTTAATATCGATCAATCGATGAAGCTCATGGTATATTCGTCGTATTTCTAAACTCGACCGTGTAGACTCGCCCCCAAAGTTAGCGCACACTGTGGAACAAACATCAGGACCAAAAAAACTTTATGGGTTCACCTTTGGGAAACTAAACACAAGTAAGAAGAATGTAAATAAGCTGGAGATTATTGATTTTGAACTTGTAAACCAACAACCTCTTGAACAAGAAACCCCAGAAGAATATCGTTACAGCAACATTCGCAAAGAAGCATAGACCATAAAATAAATAAATTCTTTATACTTGTATAATGAGGAAACTTATATTTAAATTTCTCCTTCATTTTCAATGCGCCTAATATTATACTCCAGCCTATCTAATTCCACCTCACAAGAAACATCACCCAGGCACAACCCATCGTATAAGCCATGATATTGGCTATAAAATATAGGGCCAAGACGACACGAGAAGAACGATATAACTATAACGGTTAAAAATTTCGTAACCGTTCCAATCAAAACTTCGAAGCAAATGTCTTTCTCGATAATGCAAAAATATTACCCATACCAACTGAGTGAAATATATTAATAATTAAAAGATCTTAAACTCACTCTATATAATAAAGGGATCAGTTGCCAAAAAAAGTTAGCTATTGGTGCATGTAACTTATTTAATATATTATATACTCTATATACTGTCAGGTATAACCTGTTATAGATACATAATACTAACTTAAATAAGTAACGGCCTAACACTAAGTCTAATAATATGTGAGACCACAAAATATAAAACAATTAGCTATTAAACCTGGATAATAATGAAAGCTATATATAGTAATACATACACATGAACTAATAGAAAACATAACTCAGATAGATATTTATAGTCACTCTATCAGTCTACTGAGTATAATGTTATTAATATCCTGCAAGTGTTCTTGAATAGTTTTATTACTTATACGTAAAACAAAGATTAGTATAAAAAGTTTCATAGTAGATAATCTAAATAATTAATTACATAAATACTAGATATAGCTATTCATACAGATCGAAGAATACTTAGGCAATGTAAGTGTGCCAAGAGCTTGTACAGAAAGAGAGATTTTTTTAGAACTATCCTATAACCTCAGTAATAATACTGAATATAATAAAGATCAGTAAGTCACCATTGAATTATTCCAAACACAATTTGACTTCGGGGAAAAGGGAAACTCAACCACATAAAACCAATAAAATAAATGCATATCCAAGACATTTTCTAAAGGTGACTTAACAATTCGACCACAAGAACAAAAATACCAAACAAAACCTAACAGAACCGATTCTCGATGAAAATAAGCCAACTCAATAAATAATTACACCGTTTTTATAGATAATCCCAATTGCCACCAGCCAGAACCTACAATAAATACGAAACCGGTAGTAGATCACTTACCCAGTAAATATACGTTATCCTACAATAACGTCATAGAGTAAGAATATTGTGATATCGCAAACAACGACCAAACCCACTGAGAATTACCAGTTATTTACTCAGGTAGACTTCAAGTGGGCATCTGATCTAACTACATAACCAGAACTCACGAATCTGGGTATACTTGCGAAGTGTATTCCACAGCTGAAAATAAAAACACTTAATCTCAATAACTACTTTAGATTTGTAAATATAAGATACATATAGTTAAAATATAGTTAATAAACGGGAAGTCGCTTCCACAGGAGCCAAGATTTGTCGCATAAATTTAACTGGACAATACCACTATACTATGTATCGTGGCTCTAATCATACATGTATCTAATTTTATATTTAAGGCACTTTTTACCGACTTTCTAGTACTCAGCTAACACGAGCAGTGAATCCATTTTTTTGAAAACTTTTTAGATCAATTCCTAAAATCTGGACTTTCGTTAATTTAACAGCTAAATCTGGCACCCTGGACCGGTACCATATTTATGATTATTTAGCACGCTTATATCCTTATAACTTTTGGCACACAGATTACCGTTTACTCTCTGGGTATATTTTCCATCGTTCACCTGCGTTACTTTCTGAGGAAACTTTCCTGGTACTTTTTCTTCCATTCTCATAAAATTTAACGTTACTTTCCTGAGAAGTACTTAATAAATATTCACGTAACGTTCCGAGTGCTATAATTTTTTTCTATCATTCGCAAACATTGATTTTTTTTCGCCACGCATTTTTGACGCTTGCACTCGGCGTCAATATTATTGTGTTCTCGAAGCGTTATCAGAGTATTGTCCAACAAGTTTTGGGTTCAGCCCACGGAGACTAGACCAACGAGACTAAGCAGTCCGTCTCGCTCTCATCGGTATCGATATATATCATATATCATTTTATTCCATTAATTACTATAATATTACTATAGAAATATATACAATAATAATAGTAACTGAATTATTATTCCTAATATATATCATATATATGTAATTTGTGTAAAAAATGCAAAAGAATAAAAGCAAATAAAATCACTATTTAACACATTCATTTAATATTCTTATCTGAGTTACATATACCCACCTCATACACACACTAAAACTACAACTAACCATAATTTATTAACTAATTTAACCTACCTTATATAATTTCAGTTGATAACAGCAATGATCATCTAAGCACCAACATATTAAATATCAAACATATACATACTATCAAATAATATATAAACAACATAATATACTACTATTTCTACAAAATACAAAATAAATACACCTCATATCAATACACACTTTTTCCTAATCATTTTCATAATCAATTCCAATTTTTTTTTAACTTATATTCTAATATATAATAATATATAAATCAATTAATAACACACACTATAAAATATCATACTCTAACTTACCACACTACACTATATACATCATAAATTATAAACCATAATCATCATGTTCGAATCATATCTCGAAAATTAATAAAATATTATTATTATAACATATAATATCCCTGTCGACACAAAAATCCAATAAATATATTATTACATATAACTGAAGAAAGGAACCCATTACTAAAAATTAAAATATTCAACTATTGAATCACACCAGCTATAAAATTATCGCAAGACAAATAAAAATTCAATACAAACCCTTAACAAATAAATTATCGCCCTCCACTCAAACTAAACACCTAACCTATACTACACTCAAGCATCTACACTCAACCCCCAACACACTCCCCAACCGAATCACTAATCAATACTATACATTACATCCAATGAAATAACACATAAAGAATCTAGAGCATGATATACAAAACAAATATACTCGAAAAAGCAATTCCATTCAGAAACCCACTACCAACACTATATAACCTAAACTAGTACACTATTAAATCTCGCATCATAATTCACCAAAAAACTACCGAAGGCTATATTCTTCAAATAATATAGCTACTATACCTACATCATACCAACATAATATCACACCTAATATATACTACCTACCTCCACACTACTATCACCACAAACACCATAAATCGTTAGTATAATTATTTATAAATAAAACCAATAAATTATATCTAGTAACTATAATAATAACTAAATGAACCGCCACATACTCATCCATTTTATATAAAACCTAATATATACTATATATTATAATATAAATACATAAGAAAATAGTTCAAACTATCTTTATTTAGAAAATAATATATAATATAACTATTAATGTAAAATATATAATATATAAATATAACTAATATCAATTTAGTAAAAATAAAATAAAATATAAAAAATATTCAAAGATTTATATTTGATTATAAATTGTGTAAAATATAACTAATATTGTTTTGTTATAAGTGTATACCTATAAACATCATTTTTAATAACTATACAATATACCATCATATAATACCTATTGAACTAACTACTACTAAACCGTAATGTGAATCGCAACCAATAAATAATAAAATTACAGACATAAACTACACTAACTCATCACAATCATAAACCTATATTTATCACTTATATACCCTAAATATACATAAATAATATATATTACAAATATGTACCTTATATACTGCAACAGTAATGATCCCCAGATCACAGCAACCATACGTAAATTTAACCATAAATGAGAGTGACAAATAGGTATAATATATATCACACCCACCATTATATATATATAATACCTACAAATACCAGTGCCATCTCAAGCTTCCCGCGCTTTTATTCTAACAAGAGACGCCAACCAACGTACTTTGGAAATCAACAAACGTAAATAATAACATCAAATCATTATCCATGTACTACCTGCTAAATAAAACACCTACATACTTAATACTATAGTGGAAAAATAATAACCTAATACATTATATTATTTATAGGTATACTATATATATATATTTAATATTATATAATATATATATAATATTATATTAAAATATCAATATATTAATATATATATATATTATATTATCTAATATTATATATTAATATATGTATGTATTAAAACCTCATCTACCAAGTCCATGACAGCCTATTAACTAAACCTAACCACTAGTTTAATATATGCCTGTCTCCAAGTCATTCACTCACTCAATATGACTACGTACATGTTGATTAAAATATTATATGTACTGGCAGGGCATTCCAAGCTATAGTCCGAGTGAGTAAGAGTACATATAAACATTGCATACTAAAAAACAATATCAAGCCCTCTTTATTCAACAATATTGCCCGGTCAATAAACTAAGATACAACAATAAGAAAAAACTACTAAATGATTAAACTAACTATCAAATAAATCAATCGTAGTCCTTATCGGCTGAAACGATACCTCTTCTTAAAATTTGACATAAGGCTGCAAAGAACCTTTAGACAAACCACCTAACACTACGACCCAATCTTAGACTCTGCCCGTGAGTTTGCTAGTCCTGCACACTTATATACTTTGTGCCTTTAATTAGGTGTGATGATAGTGTACTTCACCCAATTTTACACGCAACAAGCATGTGAGTATGTCTCACACATTTGAAGAGGTTCCACTCACTCAACCTCTCCTTGAAAATGTGGAGTTTAGGAATTATACTCTCTCTAAGCTCTCTCACACGTCAAATTGTTGCGATACTCTCTTTATTATGGCGCTGGTAAAACTCGTAGAAGAAGCATCTAGCACCTTCAAGAACACTCAATCGACTCCCCTACCCAATAACTAGAGGTAGACACTAAATCGGTATTCTACAATATAGGTCGGCACGTGCTAGAAGCAAGAATATATAGCCTATATCATATAGCCATAGCCTATAGCCTATAGAATATATAGCCTATAGAATATAGCCTATAGAATATAGCCTATAGCCTATAGGAACACATGACCTTTTCTCGGTCGGCGGCACCCTTTGAAGTGACGCCGTTCTTCGCCTTCTTATCAGTTTTTGCGTTTGCGTGATAAAAGAAGGCCACTTTTATGACCCTTCTGGGTTAGAATAAATCTATACAATGCCACCCAATCAACATTAGACTTAGTAATTGGGACATCAAACTTTCAAGAACTAACATTCAATACAGGTGCATACATGGGAAGTGATCACTTGCCAGTAATCATGATGTTCCCAGCAAAGGTACCCCAAATCAATTCCAGATCAAGGCCAAAATGGAGACTTAAAAAGGATAATACTAGCTGGAATGAATTCTCAGAAAATACAAACATCTCTTCAGAGACAAATGGATCGTTAGAGGAAATAGTTCAGGATTTTACGTCTACAATAAAAAACTCAGCCGCAAAATATTTCTCAATGTCTTCAGGGAAATTCGGAAATAAGCCAAGACATTCCTGGTGGTCAGAGACATGTAAACAGGCAGTGAAGGAAAGGAATACTGCTTACAACAAATGGAGATCAAAACCATCACAGGATAACTGCATTGATTATAGAAGGAAAAGTGCAAAGTGTAAGAGGATAATTGAACAACAGAAAAGGGAAACGTGGAAGCTACTAACAGGCAGACTCAACTTTAAAACATCAGGAAATGAAGCATGGGCCCTCATTAAAAAAATGACGGGCACATACACCCACCCAAACTACCCACTGACAAAAGACGGGAAACAACTTGTTGATGCACTCTCCAAAGCAGAAACAATGGCTCAATATTACCAACAAATTTTTTCTCTTCCAGACCCTCTTCTTAAAAGAGTGGATTATCAAATGGCTATTAAAGGAGCAGTTGACAAGAATTCAAATGATATAGCAAACCCATTCTCATTAGAAGAATTACTAAGTGCCATAAATACCTTAAAATGTAACAAAACAGTAGGACATGACTATATTGCAAATGAGTTTTTAATACATCTAAATGAAACATCACAAAGAAATTTATTAGAGATAACAACTAAAAAAGCTGAGGCAAGGTATATATCCTAAGCAAAGGTGGGCACCGTTAATGAGAAAGTTAACGTCGTTAATTTTTAATCGTTAACAAAAAATATTAACGAACGTTAATCATTAAAGCGTTATCGGTAAAGATATGTAGCGGAATTAACGTTTAATCTTACGTTAACCGGTCGTTCACAATATGTAGGAATATGTATAATTATTGTTAATTTTCCTTTTATTATAATAATATTCCCTAACAATATTAATAAAAATATTATTAGCTTATCAACAAATAATTTAGGCTCTTGACTAACTAGCAGCATGCTTTTGCCGCTTGCGAAGAATACTTCCAAACCGTAAATACCTTATTAATTAATACTCATACCGGGTGTCCGTAAACAGAATTCCCAGTTCAATGCTTATGTAAACAGTATAATATTACAATATCCATATTTCATATCATACATCAAAGTAAGTTAAGTTGCATAGTTCGAAATATGCCCACTTCGCCAGAACGAGTCCTGAGTAGCTCGACATACGCGCATCGCGATATTCAAGATCTATAGTCTTCTCTAGTGCGTTTGCGCCACATACTGACAATTTCGAGTTTCCTGAGCGTAAAGCTTTCTGTGTTCTACAATTGCTAAGTGGGAATCTGTAATTACGATTCAACATGCGTATCGTTACTTTTTTCCAATGTATCCCCATAGTTCAAAAAGCATTGCCATGGTATAGGCAATTTGGCAACTAATGATGTCTTGTAAAAGGCAAAAGTTACGGACGCCAAAGTGACTGCTACAGGATGTGACCAGTATCAGGGCCTCGTTCTTCATAGTCCTAAGAACGTTCGGGGAGCAAGTCACGAACTGAAGTTGCCAAAAACGACGGTGTGGAATGTGTTAAGGAAACGTTTACACATGCGTGCATACCGGTTGCAGTTGTACATGCTTTAAAGCCCGACGACCTATGCTCTACGGTTACCTTTGCCTGTGCAGTGTTAGGTCGAAACGATGACCTTCTAGATCGTGTAGAGTTTAGCGAGCGATGAGTCCACCTTTCATCTCAGCGGTAAGGTGAATGCCCATAATGTTTCGTATCTGGGGTCTGAAAATCGGCATGAACTTGTAGAACACGAACGTGATCCCCCAAAGGTTAACTTTTTCTGCCCCATATCCCGACGAAAGGTTCTACGACCTTTCTTTTTCGCAGAAGCAACCATAACAGGGGTCGCCTATCTCGATATGTTACATACATGCTCTTTTCCACATTATTAGAGCATGAAGCGGTAAACTTTATAGGGCAGCAAGATGGAGCCCCCCCTCCACATTGGAGTCACATAATGCGAGCGTGGTTGAACGACTTTACTCCCAGATCGCGTTGGTTGGTCAATAATGTCCAGAACACCACGAGCTCTAATATCGGCCCCCCCCCGGTCCTCCTGGACTTAACCAGCAATTTCTTCCTATGGGCTGCCCAATATACGCAGAGTTAAACGCAGAATGAACATGCCGTTTCCTTCCATTTACTCCGGATCTGTTGAACCAATGTGGAGGAACTTGATTACGGCTGATATGTAATCCCTCATAACGAAGGGGGGCACATATTGACATATGTAGTCGAAAAAAACTCTTTCAATTGACCTTCACTTTGATTATGATTAGATGTATGATTATGTATATTACGCAATTATATAGTAAAGCATGAAACTGAGACATCTTTTACGGACACCCCGAGTAGTATATTATTGTAAAAAAATAGGATTATGTCAAATTAGAATTTTAATACAAATATGTATTTTTTAATAAGTTTACAACCGCTTATGAGGCCTGGTTCTTATATTTTTCACTAGTCGCAAAAGAAGCAAGTCCAAGTAACTACGAAAGAAGTTAATGACTCATTTTGAACGGGCAAGGCCAGTTCACTATCTCTTTTTTCTTCAGCAAACCAATAAGAAATGAGAATACAGCAAAAGAAAAACACGTTAAACATTTCTAAACGGGAAATAACCGTGTAAGAATAAACACATTGAGCATTGAGAGAGCGTTTAGGAAATTTGGGAAAATAAAGTTTGTGTATCGAAATCGAATCTAACAATTTAAAATCTATAAAGAAAATATTTAATACTCGTAAATAAGAGTAACGATTAACGGATGTTAGGGAAATTTAACTCGTTAAAAGGTCCTTACTTTTTTCGAAATTATACGAAAAGGTTAAAAAGTTACCGAAAAATACAGATTAACGGTCATTAACGCTTAAACGCGGTTAATGCCACCTTCTGATCCTGCAATGGAAAAAGTCCTAATATCCCAGTCCTTGTGAAACCAAACAAAGATTGAACAAACCAGGAAGTACAGAGCAATAAATCTGCTGTTCCATGCCCTGAAAACAATGGGAGCAAAGAGAAGAATGATGTCAATAATAGAATGCATGGTGTATAAGAACATAATGATTACATCAGAACTATCCAGTATGGTCAGATCAGGCGTAATGATACCACGACTGTCTAATTCAACGGGAACATAATGGTGGAGCATTTAAAATAAGCCCAATTTGCACTTAATACTATCTTAGACTTAAAATCGCAGTCGATCTGATCGCACACATCTGGAATATATACCAAGATTAGCCAGAATGGAAATACGTGGACCTCCATTGAAAGGATCCAAAACTTTTCTCCAAAGAACTGGAATTTAAGTCATTAATGGAACAGGAGTCAACCCTCTACCGCAGATCACGGAAGAGGGTAGTCCCGACCAAGCTCTTCCTACCCAATCTATATTTCAACTGCTATCAGACTTTTAAACAGGTTCTAAAAACATCCCATAGCAGTTTGCAGATGATATCATGATTATGCTGACAAAAATGACTGAATAGAGCACAACTGAGATCAGAGAATACGATGGCCCTACAAAGGTGACAAAATTGGGATACAAAGTAAGATCCCGATCTCTCTC
>JABUQX010047685.1:0-10890 GCA_015478945.1 Trachelipus rathkii | reverse complement strand
GAAAGGTGTCTGATAAACATGCACAGAAAAATAATTAATTAAGCTTAGAAAAGAAGCAAAAACAATAGTCGAAAGGAAAGCCCCCCTTGCCATTTCACCCTTACATATTTCTTCTTATAGTAAGAGTCCGTTGTACTCATTTAAATACCAAATCTTCTAGGGACTTTAAGGATTGTGACGCACCCTTACTGTTGGTAACTTGTCAATGTGGGTTCATCCTCTGAGCCATTGCCCTCAAACCCATACCCCCCTTTAGACCCTACTATATTGCATCCTTTTCTCTCTTCAGCCTACACGTTCCTTCAAACTCACATTACATTTTCTTCATAAACTCCCTTTACTAACTCACTCCCACCTTTCTTTGGGAATTTTCCCAGTTGGTCAATTCCCAGCACCACTCAGCCACTGTACATTATTTTCTCTGACGCGTTAAATCAACCGCACTATCATCCACCCCAAAACTTTTCTCCAATACAACTCGTTATTCTCTCAATTTACGACCCTTCTCTACACGACACATCTCAAAAATCCTAAAGCATTCATTCTTCTTTTTATCAATTTCTTCCTCAACCTAAACACGCTCCTAAGACTTGTCATCTGAACAGTATTTTGTACCTTAGATCTATTATCTCCTATTTCTACATCATTAGTTTTACTTACCCCTTACTACATTAACACCGGATTAACAACAATACTCCATATGCATTAACCTTAAGCACACTCAAGACTTTAGTCCCCTTTGTATTCACCAAAGATTTTATTGCACTAGCCTCCTTCCTGCAATTCACACTTTCATACTACACTATGCATCATCCGTTACTTTTCATCCAACATATACCTAAATTTACTTTAACCTCAAGACTGACTTGTTCCAATAAATTCACAAATCCAATAATGATTTTACACCGCAGAAAACCATCCTCATTCCACTACCATCACAATTACTTCCTATCTAAATTTACTTTCAAACCCCTCCTTTTACACCACCCTGCCAAACCTCTCCACATCCTCTCAACTTTCTACAGATTCGTCAGGCAAAATCAAATTATCAGTTTAACAATAAGCAAGGGCGCTCTCCACTCTGAATTCCATATCCTCCATTCAATCAAACAACCTTCCTACCTCTATATTCTTTCATTGCCTATTCCATGTACAATTAATATAGCCACAGGACGCACGAGAAAAACACGGTCCCTGGCACCTGACCTTCCACTTCTCTAATATTAGAGAATCATTCTCTCTTTCAACTCCATTTACTCTTTACATTTACTCTATCCGGCATACGCGGATTACATTTGAGTCTCCATTTTTCAGAAGCGCCCTGATGACAACATAACCTATCCATATATCACTAACACCGGCTATAGAGCTTCTTATTAATCCTTGTCATACGCTGTTGCAAGTCCATAAATCTAAATACAACTCTTCTTCCTTCTCATTTCCTCAATCATTTTCTCAATCATTTGCTTTGACCTATAAATCCTCTACATCTTCTAACATGCAGCTTGTTGTCGCCAATCAGCCCCTCAGTTTCTCGATGGACTCCTTCAACCAAACTACGAGAATATATCTTGTCTATAACACTCAATAAACTAATTCCCCTATAGTTCCCCAATATCGTTCCTTACCTTAGTAAAGACTGGTACTAAACGCGTGACTAATTACTGTTCTCTCCAATCACATGTCGTACAGTGTGCATTCCATAATCATCTCTTTGTTACACACTTTCCATATCCACTCGAAGCGACAATCTCTCCTCCATCTCCTTGATAAATTTCACCAGTAATACCTATCTATACCAGAGGATTTACTTTCTTTCAACTCTCTATACTCTACCTATTTTACGACTCCTCCCCAAAATACCCTTTTCTTCTTACACCATCAAACCCACAAACATTCACTATCACCTCTTCATCTTTACCAATGTTTTGCATATTTATGAAGTGTTTCCTCCACACTCTACTCACATTCACTTCATCAGTCCCGAAAGTACCATTCAATTTTTTTGTATGAAGATTTTGTTTCAGTTTTAAAGTGAAGGATTTGTTGTTTTAGTTATCTCTCTTCTTTTTTTTCTTCACTCCAAAGGTAGCTGATGAGTTTCTTATTGTTTTTTGTATTGACTTCAGAGTGACGTTTAAAGACTTAAGGATACAGCTACTAAGCTAGTTGCTTTTGCTTTTGAAGTCGTTTCTTTCACCTCTTTGAAAGCTATGTTTTGCGCCTTCGGTTTTCAAGTCTAGTTACCAATAATAAAAGAGGTTTAAAATAAACGACTCAACTCAATGGATTTTAGAAAAATAGTTATTAAAATTGAATTTTATAAAGTATGTTATATATATATATATTATTACCTACATATATATATATATATATTACTAATAAAGTACATATATACATATATATATATATAATATATAGTATATATATATATATATTATTATATATATAGTATAATAATAGTATATATAGTATAGATAGTAGGTACCCATATACTATTAAGTCTGCTCAGTTTTGTTATGCAAACCGAACAGTTGAACATAATTTTAACGGATAAAAATTATTATGTATAAAAGCTTTTCGCTATCATGGCTGTGGAACATCCACAGAAAAGAATTTAAAGTCAATTTTGGCGTAAAACATCGCGTATGATATTTAAATGAAGAAAAAGCCCAGTGTTTATGACAACTTATGCACGCTATAAATGTTAAAAAACAATATATTATAATGATATTACAAGCAAATTTATATATAATAAAGATTATAAACATAATAACATAAAAATGAATGTTACAAGTTAAAAAGTGTTTAAAACGGGATTATTAAAGAGCTATTCTAAATCATTTCCAAAAATACAAAATACATTTACATTTATAATTCAATTTTCTTTTATTCCTTTTAAAGAAAACACTTTATGTTAAAACATTAATTATTTGGTCATTAAATAAACATTTCGCGCCTAAAAAGGTAAGAGATATTAAACACTAAATACTGAACTTGCTGTTCAGTAGATGAAGTTGTCTTGTGCAATTATGCGATATTTAACAACTAAATATTAAGAAAGTTCGGTAGGAATATATGAAGCTGGATGTATGATTCTCTGGAGGAATGATTGTAGAAAGTAAAGAATCAACAAAAAGAAAAATTGCAGATTGAATGAATAATATATATTATAATAATAATACTATATATATATTAATATATTATATATATAATATATATATATATATATTATTATATATATATATAATATATATAATATAATATATAATTATATGATATATATGATAGTGGTATTTGAAAGCTCTTTCATTTTGTGTATTAAACCGTACACTTTATATTGAAAATTGATTCCTCCATTGTTCTAAAAGATAACCAATCATATATAATATATTATAAATATATATAATTCATACCAGAGAGAACACTTAGTTCATAGGACATAAATAATATTATGCTAGATAGCACATAACTTCTAAGTAGTAATGTAATAGTATATATAATATATTATATATACTACCTACTATATATAGTAGCAGTGGTATGTGGTCCCAATTGTATTCAACATGCTACCATATATATACAGATGATGATTCGTTTCTTCAGGGTTACCCATCCATATATAGTAGCAGTGTTATGCGGTTTCCAATTAATTTAGACATAATACCATAAATGGATGAATGTTTCTTCGATTCCAACCAGAGAGCTTAAGAGACCAAGTGAAAATTCAAATGAAGATGTGAAATCTGTGAGTCACTTCCGTAGAGAGAGCAGTTAGTTGAGATAGTGCCGATGGAAATAGTCACGTTAAGCTGAGTTTGGTAGGCCTGGGTATTAATTGTGTGACTGATGTTCCCGTCTTTACTGGTCTGAATGGTGCTTGAGGTTTTATTATTATGACATCGTGAAATTGTTGTTAGTTCTTGATAGTTTCAAAAAGGTACTGGTGGGTTTTATGTTGGTGCTGGTCCTGCTGGATGATTCTTCTGCTATCTAGTCTTCTGATGAAAGTTGATGTTGATTGTTGCCGGAAGGCATCTTTTTGAGAGAGTGTTCTTGTTCGTTGTCTGATGGCAGCTTTTTGAGAGGGTGTTCTACTTCTAGGGTCACAATTATGAAGTGGTAGAATTTGTTGTTTTAATTATCATTATTCTTCTTTTTCCTCACTCCAAAGGTAGTTGAGGAGTTTCTTGTTATCTTTCGTAATGACTTCGGTTTACGTTGAAAGACCTAAGGATACAGCTACTAAGCTAGTTGTTTTGGCTGTTGAAGTCGTCTGTTTCACCTCTTTGAAAGCTATGTTTGCGTCTTCGGTTTTCAAGACTAGTTACCAATAATAAAAGAGATTTAAAATAAACGACTTAACTCAGTTGATTTTAGAAGAATACTTATTAAAAATTTCCTTATAATATATATAAAATTTTGGTTGCAAATCGTAAAATTGAAATAATTCTTAACATTAAAAACATATGTATAAAAATTAAAAACTTAGTTGCAGATCATGTCTATGGAAATCCACGAAAAGAAATTAATGTCAATTTTGGGCTGGGAAAAATATTCCTTGCTATATATTAAATGAATAAAAACCGATGATATCTACATAATACGACAAATAATATTATAAAAAACATTATATTACAATATATTACAATGAAATTATAAATCAGTGAAGATTTATGAATTATACAATTAAAGAGATGATATTGACAAATACATATATTAATAAAGATTTATAAAAAACATTAAAATGAATAGGTTTTGCAAATACGAAAGGTTGCACATAATTCAATTTTCGTTTTATTTTTATTCTTAAAGAAACTTTATGTTAAATTTTAATTATTTTTAGATCACTATATATATATATATATATTATATATATAATATATATATATTATATATATATATATATATATATATTATATATATATTATATATATAGTATATAATATTATATATACACAAATAGTATATATATATAATTTTTTGTTTGTTTGTGTTTACCTTGTATTTTTATTTTTTTTTTTTTTTTTGACACTGAACACTACCGCTCACGGGCAGGGCCCTTCTTCCAAAGAGGAGGGGGCAAAAAGATAAAAAATAAAAAACAAAAATTAAAACAAGATTGGGAAAGGTAAACCCACTATGTCCCTTGCCTAACGCATATTCCCTCAGGTGGGTGCGGACGTCGGGCTTAAAAAGAGGAGAGAATAAATCCAGAAGAAGTTAGAAGAGAGCAAGCAATTCCACAAAACAGATATGGCTGGAAAGAAAGAAGGGTACCACAACGAGTGATTCCTGAGAGTCTCCATATTCACACAATTTTCACGTTTGGAGAACAAGGCACCTCTTGTGTTACCGATGGGCGATCTCAGTGGCTGGAGGGAGAGTGCGGAGGTCCAGAGTTCTCTCGAGACTCTGTTACCGTATGTGAATACCTATAGAAAAGAGATAGCGGCAGAGCCAACGTCACGTCGCAGAGAAAGAGGGTCAAGGGAGTTAGAAAGTATGGGGCAGTTTATAAGCCTCTTAGCCTTAGCTTCAACTCTATCCAAATGGAGGGTGGAACCGGATCCACCCCAAATGTGGGAACAGTATTCCATACAGGGGCGAATAAGACCCTTATATAACTATAGTATCTGAGCAGTATAGAAAACCGAAATTCACGCAATCTGAACAGAATTCCCAGCTTCTTTGAGGTCATTTTAGCAACCGATGTGATATGAGGTCTCCAAAACAATTCACTATTTATGTTTATCCAAGAATGTTTATGTTGTTTACAGGTAAGACAAAAGAGCCGTCAAAGGGGATAGGAAAGTTGGGAGGTGTTTTAGAGAGGGATATACGAAGAAGTTGAGTTTTCAAAGAGTTGAATTTCACAAGATTGCGGTTACCCCACTGAGAAATCACGACCAGATCGGCAAGAATTGAATTAATGTCAATTTTGGCTGGAAAACATCCTGCTATATATTATATGAATAAAAACCGATGATATATACATAATATGACAAATAATATTATAAAAAATATTATATTACAATATATTACAATAAAAATTATATATCATGAAGATTATAATTATAATATAAAAATAAATATTGAAAATTACATATATAATAAAGATTATAAATTAACATAAAATGCTAGAGAACGATCACTGTAGCGCTAGATATACGGCGCCTACTGTCACGGTAGCGCTAGGTATACCACGGTAAAATGGGTATACTGCCTACTATCGTGGCAGCGCTTTGAAGTTAAGCTTATGATGAGTTTTGTTAAGTATGGTTAGATTAAGAAGGTGTGAAGCTAATAATAAATATAATTAATACATGTGTTCTTTTCCGTATTGATATCACTTCTTTCTTATTTTATTTTAAATTTAGACAAATGTTTTAGAATTGCTTCAAATCATTCGAAATTTTATATTATTAAATACCATATTAATCGTAATAAATTTTAATTATATTTTGTAAGTTCATATTTAACTTATTCAAGTAATTAGTTTTGAGAATTTATATATTTTATTTGTATTGTATGTGTATTAATTATTGTTGCAATTTTATTAATATTTTGGGTAAACGATTCTATGCACATAAGAACATTAATATGTGGTTAAAATCCCCTGTATAATATATACTGTACTGTATCGCCTAGAATACGACTTTGATTGATCGGAACTGCTTTTAACACTAGCCATCCTCCACCCAAAAAGGTTTGGATTCAATTTTAAGAACAGTTTTAAAGTTTGTTTAAACCCCATCTACGTCAAGGCGACATCACCAGGTGTCCAGCCTAGTCCTTTCCCTCGTTCCTTAATATTGTAGATGTTAAAAATAGAATTATTACACATCGCAGACGATTAATAGATTTGTAAACAAACAAAGAACATTATATGGTTGGAGTATGGCTCAGTGGTATAGCATCGAGTATATCGTTCTCACTCTCGACAAAACATGCAAGGTGGAATATCTCGATCCAGGAAGGCAGTATTTCATTTACCTTCCAATAATCTGTTCTTTGTTTGTTATTTACAAAACTTATTAATTGCGATTATTATATAAATTTAACAATTATTATATATATACACCCTAGGTAATATATATATATATATATAGATATATAGGTATATAAATATACCGGTATATATAATATATACTTATATATATATATTTATATACCGGTGAATTTCCGTATATATAACTATACTTATTATAATAAATTTTTAATAGTAGTTATATATACATGTATATAATATATATATATTCAATTCAATTAATCATTCTATTATCAGTTATCGAGTTATTTATTATATGTAAGATTTATATTGTTGAAAATTATATATATTTACAATGAGTTTGTTTTATGTTTTCAGATCGCCTTTCTTCTCCTAGAGTTGATTCCCCGCAAAAATAAATAGTTCATTTATAGATTCCTGGGAAAAGTCTCACTTAGAAAGAAAAAAGAGGTAAATTAACCTTAGGAATAACATTTCGATGATTTGCTTTGTCACATGATTGTAAAAAATGCACCCTCAACAATCGCAATCATCATCATCATCATCATCCTTCTTTCCCCAGACTGGGGGTAAGGTGCGTCAACCACGCCCACTGAAAAACAAAAAAAGTAGTAGAAGAGATATGACGCAAGTCGAAAAGAGAGCCTAGCCTTACCCTTTATACCCTTAAGTGAGGATTCGTTGCAGCCAAAAAAATCCACCTTGGGGTTTCACGGGATTGCGGTCGGATCCCTTACATATTGAGCATCTGTTAATGTAGGTTCATCCCTTGGCATAGGTGGACCACAACCCATATCTCCTCACAAAACCCTGCCATTTCTATTATGAACTTTTTTCTCGCCTTCTCCAACCAATTCCACATTCCTCTCCTTAGATATTCCTTTACTGACTGAATTCACTTTTTCTTCGATCTCCCAGCCGGTCGATTCCCAGCACACCCACCACTATACATCCGCTTAACCAACCGAACTACCTTAATACACTTTTCCACATGAGAAAACCATCTCAATGTACTTTCATTTATCTCTCATTTACTCCTTTCTTTACACCACACACTTCCTAATGCGTTCATTCCTCATTTTATCAATTTTTCTTACACCTAACACGCCTCTAAGATTGTTCCATCTGAACACACTAACTTTAGCATCTATACCTCTTATTCCAGACCATAGTTACACTACTATATACATTAATACACCAAAGATTATTGCACTCACAGCCACCTTCCTACCATTCAGAACTTTCCTACTACACTCTGCATACATCCGTTCCCTTTTCATCCAACAGATGTCCTAAATATCAGGGCTGCGGAGTCGTAAAATAAATTTTTCGCTCCATCAGTAAACTTTTTATTTTTATATGAAACCAGCTAGGAAGGTAAACAGTTACTATGAATTCTGCAATAAGTTTTAAAATCTTGGTGGCTTTTAAAACTGAGACATAGAAACGGAGAATTCTACAAGCAAGTGTAAGAAAACGGGAATGATTTAATGGGCCAACTTCTAGCAAAGCTAGATCATCATCTACATCACTAGTAATCACGCCCTAGCAAGTGCGATATGGAAAGTATTGACCGGTAGACAAGTTATCTACAGTTTGATAGTCCAACATGACAAATCCAGCATATGGTATGGGCTTAAACTTAACAACTTCCCACTAAATACATTTCCATTCAATTTCGAGCCTTTAGGGTCCAGCAAATTCATTAGGCCCTTTCGTTGTACCATCTAGTTTCATAATGGGAGTTCATTGAGATGCTAAAGGCAAATATCCCATTTCAATGGTTCACCAAGAAACAATTCTAAGTATCCAATTGAGCCATGTAAATGACTTGTATTCACATTTGTTCCGTCTGGCGTTACTAAAACTATTTTTTTCTACCTCTGTGCCCTAAACTTGCATGAAAATTTCATGAGCTATGTAAATTCCTTTACTGATCTTTGGCGTGAAGTGATTGAGGTAAAAGCCATCTGAAATATATTTGAGAAATGATGATCAAAAATTATCAAAGTAACATTTTTGCTTTTAACATTTACTAATTTATATCAACATACTTTCATATGTAACATACATACTTAGAATCAAGGTTATACAAATTTTAAATTACCAGGTTCACCAGCGATAACGTAATATTCTTTCAGTTTTGTAGATGTGTAATATTTTTCATTAATTTCAATATTTTGAAGAGTTGCGTCTTTTCTGCCATCAAAACCTATTCCAGTTACTTTTTCGAACATGATTTCTTCTTCTTTCTGTGGTTCTGATCTCAATTTATTTATTTCTCTTCTCAATTAATTTCTGTAAAGTTAAAATAATTAGTATATTAATTAGAGCAGAGGAAAACTAATTTAATCAATTGAAATTGATATTTAAATATTAATTTATAAAACATTTATTTGAAAAGCTTAGTACTTACTTATCAATAACATTTTGCATTTTATCACTGGTTATCATTCCAAAATCTACCAATGCATCAGAAGCAACAGCTATCCCAACTCTATTACTTATTTGGTACCTGAAAAATATTTATTATACATTATAGATTTAATTAATTTAGTTGTAATAGTTGCAAGTTACAAAAAGTAATTAACGAGTGAATATTGTTTCAAAATAATTTATACCTTAAACTACCTTTTTAACTTTTAGTTTGTATTATAGCTTTAATCAATTTTGTGGTTTGTTCCTCTTTTGCTCCACTTGTATCATCTCCAAATGTAATCAGGATCTTGGATCATTGTCTTTGATGATAATGTTTTACTCAAATTCCATCAAGTTGCGTTGTTCTTTATAGGTTCTGGAAAAGAGCAATTTGGTTTACTTTGAGTTATCAAATTTTGAACACTTATTAACCTCTCTCATTTTCTATGATGATTTCGTTTTGAATTTTTGCTTCAAATTATTAGGACCAGTTGCGAGAGTAAATATCAATATCTGTTTGGTTTGATCATAAATATATTTAAATTCCTTGAAATTTGGATATTATGTTTCTATAATATAATTTATTTTTCAGCTTTTACAAAATTATAGCCTACCTATCAAAATACATTAAAGCTTATCAAATTTAGAATGTAAAATAAACAGGGTAAAAGTTTATGAAATTTGTAAAGTAATATAGATATCATCATAAAACTTATAATCCTCTTCTGCCATTTTCAACAAATGTACCAGGTATTACCTATTTTTATGGTGCTTCTACTAGTTCATATCAATCTCTAGTTTGTTTGATCTGTAACTTTGATGAGGTCAATTTTAGTTTGAGACCTTCTTTTTTCTTATCCATATTGCATGCCTATTTAACGTTTGCATACCTATTTAACGTCTTTAACTAAAATGTGAAAGATATAAGGATAAACATTGCTTGTATTTTGCCCTTAACTTAATCTTTCTTCAGTTCTTCCTTAAAACACTTTCTTTTTCATTAATCTTCATATAGAGGCATCTCTCAATTACTTGCTTTAAAGTAGAAAGTCTTCCTAGTGGAAATTCTTTTGATGGCTTATAACATTCATCAATAAGATATTTATTTGTAGATTTTCTTTAAGTCATAGTTCAAAATTTATTTATTTACTAAGAATAACTAGGTATATAAATAGATAAGTAGGTATTAGGTAAGTTACTTTTCTGAAAAATTTGCTAAAAATGTATCAAAAATGAAAAATATATATATTTCGGTAAATAACTTTTAAAATAAAGGTCTATGAAAAAGTGTGATATCTCAATAAATGCTTAAAATTAAATTCTGCATCCTTTGGTGTACAAATTTTGTTTGAAGCATGATTAGAACAAATGTTATGGTCAAATTTATATATATATTTATATGGCATGAACAAATTTCGGATTTTTTGATAAATGAGACTTTACATGAGGTGGGTCTACTT
>JABUQX010047684.1:37500-41229 GCA_015478945.1 Trachelipus rathkii | reverse complement strand
ACATCCCGTCTATTCACGTATCCTTTGGAGAAGGTACGTGGATGACGTTTTTGCTGTCTTGCCCGTAAATTGCGATCCACTCGTACTTTTGGATCACTTAAACTCTAAGGTTCCCTCCATTAAATTTACCTTAGAGATGTCTGCTAATGGATGTTTGCCTTTTTTAGACATTTTGATTGAAACTAAAAAGGACATGCCGGTCACCACTTCCATTTTTAAAAAGAAGACACATGTAAACTCTTATATAAATTGGTTCTCTGAACATTCTGTTAATATGAAGTTAAATATTTTGTCTTCGCAATTCCTTAGAGCCTACAGACTTTGTAGTTCTAATAAATTAGATAATGAACTAGCAAACATTAAAGTTATTTTTCGGGATTTATGCTACCCCATGTATATTATTAACAAAGCACTTCTTAAAGCTAAAAAAGCTTTGTATGAGGGATCGTCTGGTGAGGCACGGGCCTCTCCTGTTGTTTCTTATATTAATGTTCCTAGTAATAGTTTCCATGAATATATTAAGATTCTCCCTCCTGATGTTAGACCTGTTAAAAATATTACTAAATTATGTGCACTTCTTAGAAACACAGGTGTTTCCGCAAACTCTGCTCTTGCTCTGCCCATGGCGGGTGTTTATTCTATAAAATGTGATTCTTGTCCTTCTCTATATTTTGGTGAGTCAATTGATATTGACAGACGTATTTACCAACATCGCTATGATTTGAGGACTGATAATCTGAATTCTGCCCTTGTGAAGCATAGAAGTAGATTTAACCATGTCGTCAGTGCTAAAACTTTCGAGATCATTCGTAAATGTAATAATAATTTTAAACGTAAACTTTTGGAAAGTTATTTAATATATATCTCTAAAAATCAACATATTAATGTTTTGGAGGGGGAAATGAGGTTGGATGCTGTTTTGTGCAATATATTAAAAAGTGATAAAAAATGGCTTCTCTTCGCCGATAACAAATGAATGTTTCAACCAACCAATTTTTTCACTGACACTTTGCTATGGTTTTAATATTTTTTTAATTTTGGTGCGCATGTTGTTAATCTGTTGAATAAAGTGCTAATGCACAGAAAGGCCTCCATTATTTTATAGAATTTCTCCCATTTTTTTGTCTTAATGTTTTAAGTGTAACGTAGTTTTATAATCAAGCACCCTTCTATGGATATATATATATATAATATAATTATATATATATATATATTATATATATATATATATATATATAATTATATATATATATATATAGTATATATTATATTTATATATTATATTATATATATGTAGTATATATATTGTACAAAATGATATTGGTTACTTTCATATTAAATATAATAATGGGGAGGAGAACGGGGGATAAATAAAGAGCAGTACAAGTATTGATTTTCTTAAAGTATATTAAAAAGAACATATAAATTCAAACCAGATTCGTTTCTAAATTTCCCAAACTGTCATTTAAAAGCTTGTAAATAATTTTAATAGGTTACTCTACAAATAAATACACTATATTTCATCATTAAAAAAATCTGACAACAAAATCACATTATCAATTTTCCAATATTTTCGAATATTATACTTTGAACAATTTTTCGTAATTCTATTCAATAAATAATTCCAAAAACATAAATTTTAGTTAATGCAAATCAAACTTAAAACCCTGAGCACTACTTCAGCAGACCCTTTTATTTCCTTTTATTTCCTTACAAAAAGTTACTTAACAAACACTGGATGGTCAGTCCCGACTTCTCGTCCACCCGACAATCCAATCAAGTCAAAACCTCGGTCCGAATCCTGTATCTCTTGCACCGTCAGTAATAAACACAAATCTTGATTCCTCCGCAAGTCGGCAGATCCAAACTATCTGACCGCAGCCGATCCGCTTTTCAGACGCTGAGATGAACAATAATTGGGACTATCAAGCCTTCGATTTGTCATAGATAAGCTTCAATCCAGTCCGATGAAACCGTCCAACTGGCTCCCTATAATATTGATAATAATTCACGATAATAAATCCTTTTAAAAATTCTAATTTGCAACAAAAAAATATTATAACTTTTATTTAGGCTTTCATCTTAACCGTTTCTTCTGCGGGATTTTTCTGTTTTTTAAGCTTTCCTTGCTGTTCGTCTCAGCAACTTATAACCTTTTCTCAGTAACTCACTCGTTATTCTCCTTTCTCTTACGCTGTTCTATAAGCAATCTAATCTTTCCGGTTAAATTTTTAATCTATTTTACTTCTTCATATACATTTAGCTGGTTATACAAATATTTATATATATATATTATATATTAATATATATATATTATATTATATATATATATATATATATATATATATATATATAATAATATATTATATATTATATATATAGGCAATTTTGTAGGAAACGTACGTTAGTAACGAGTTAAAAGTTTGGCTGGTTTTTAATTTCGCGTCTCTCGCTCTCTTCTTCTTCTCGCTATAATATTTATATTGCATCGGGAGATATTCTTTATCATCTAAAATCTAAATTAAGTAGCCAGGCAATGCTCAGCCTACGACTATCCAGATCATAGTGACTGAAATGAATAAAAATGTGAAGCAACATATCTTCATTACTAGAGTCTTTTTTATATATTTATATTGTTATTTCATTATATTACTATTTGATTCTCAATATTTGACTGTATATGCAAGTTCTAAATGTACATAGAAATAAACATATGTACACTTATGAAATATATACATATTATATAATATATTATATATATAATTATATATATTATAATATATTTATAAATATATATATTATATATATATAGTATAGATATGTTATATATAAATATTGATATATATATATATTATTATATATATATTATAGGTTCAAGTTTGTTTGAAGTCACAAATTTCTGTTCCAAAATGAAAACTAAAAAATTAAGGGTAAAATTAAAATCATATTGAGGAAAATTTGTTAACACTTTTATGTCAAAAAATATGTTTAGAATGTCAAAAAGCTGTGAAGTCAGAAAAGTAGAATTTAAATATTATATATATATATATAATATATATATATATATATAATATATATTATTTATATATATATAATATATATAATATATTATATTATACTATATATATATAATATATATTATCATATATATAATATATATATATATAAATATATATTTATATTATTTTATTATATATATATATATATATATATATATATATAATATATATATAGATATATATATGATATATTATATATAATATATATATCATATATATATATATGAGATATATATATATATATGTTATGGTTTTACGACTCGTCAGTTTTGATATTTTTTTTTTTCATATATTGATTATATGATGTAACAATCAATTTAAGTGGTGACGGACATGGTTCAAAAATATATAGGTACCTGTTACGTTTTAGGACTCCGTCAGTATTAATTTTTTTTTTTTTTTTTCTCTCGAATACCCAGGGTAAACCGCAAAGATGGCAGGGTCTCTCGGCCTTCCGGGGAACGACGGGGTAGGACTATTTCCCCCCCTCCGGGGAGGGTCTCCGGAACCCCCGCTCTTTGGTATTTGGGTGTCGCGGGGGTTCCTCCGCCCCTCCCCTACGGGGTATGGAAAACGTCCCCCCTCTGTTCCCCGTCGGCTCGAGCCCCCTACTTTGTCGTGTAATACCTTTACAAATTTTATTTTTATTAATTGTTATTATTAAAAATAA
>JABUQX010047684.1:27500-32500 GCA_015478945.1 Trachelipus rathkii | reverse complement strand
AATAATCATACTATATATATATATATATACCTATACCTATATTATATATCTATATATATATATATAAATAATATATAATAAATAATATAATTATAATATATTAAATAATAATAAGTATATTTTATATAATATTAATAAATAATATATATATATATATATAATATATATAATATATATATATATATATATATATATATAATATATATATATATATATATATATATATATATATTATATATAATTATAATATATATATATAATATATATATATATATAAATATATATATATATATATATATATATATATATATATTAATATATATATACTATATATATATATTATATAATATTATATTATATATATAATAATATATAAATATAGTATATATATATATATATATATATATATACTTATTTAATTTTATACATTTATTTGGCAAATATGAAGTAAACTGACAACGTTGTGACGCTATTATACACGGTTGGGGGAAGCATTTTCCCTAAATGCCATGTTTTAGAAATGATAATTGATGGTTGTGAGGTTAACAAAACAGCCAGTGAAATAACTGCGAGGAACGGTACATTTGTTGCTATGTTTAGTCTGAAACCTACCCACAAGGCTACAAAGTGCATTGGTGAGCAACATAAATATAAAGTTGAAACTTTCCTTAATATATATATATATAATATATATTATATATATATATAATATAAATATTATTATATATATATAATATAATAATTATATATATATATATATATATATATATATATATATAATTATATAAACATATTATATAGAACCTTTGTGTATCTTAAATATATATATATATATATATATTATATATTATATATATATATATACTTATATAATATATATATATATATTATATTATATATATATATGGGAGCGATAATATATAAATATATATATATTATATATATATATATATATATATATAATATATATATCTAAAATATTTAAAAATTATTTTTTTAAAATTCGTATTAAAAAGTATTTACAATAAATTAAAAATATATTTAAATTTATATATATATATATATATATATATATATATATATATATTATATTCCAGTTATTATTATTATTATTATTATTATTATTATTTATTATTCTAATTATTTTTATTATTACTTATTATTATTATTACGTATTAATAATTCTAACAATTTTTTTTAATATTATATTTATTATTTATCATTAGTCAATATCGTAGCAGTTGTGTAGTAGGGGGTCCATTTTGGACACGAGATTGGGGGAAAAAATGATGACCCAAATTTTTTACTCCATATTGGAGGTCTCACTTGGGGTAAAAAATGAATAACCCCAATTTTTACCCCCTTTGACCTGACGACCGCTGGTCATTTTGCAACGGATTTTTACTGACCTTGACCTCTTTTGGCCCCGCAGAACTGCACGCCAGGAACCACCTGAGGCTTTTTTGGCACCGTAATTTTTGTCACCCCTTCGAAGAAGGTGTGTGCCAGCCGGATGTGGAGCATCCGTCGTACGTGTCACCCCCCCCATTTTTCCCCCCCCCCCCCCCCCCCCCCCCCTCTTTTTGACCACCCCCTTTTTTTTTTTTTTTTTTTTTTTTTTTTTTTTTTATTACGTTAGTTAGTTATTTTAAGTTTGTGTAGTTTATTTTGTTCATGTTCTTTCATGGCCCTTTTTTTAATGGTGTCAACCTTGTTGTTTTTTTCGTTACGTTCCGCTATTTTGTTTTATATTGCGTTTTGTTAATTTATTTTCATCGTCGGGATGAATCGCAAATTCATCGTCGCGTTCGTCGCGTTTAATCGTCGCAGTCATCGTCGTTGTCGCGTTTAATCGTCGCAGTCATCGTCATTGTCGCGTTTTTTTTTTTTTTTCCGCAAATCCGAAAGCCTCGTTTTTCTATTACTCATCTAACTTTTTATTCCGAAATATTTCAGTTTATTTCACATAGGATCATGAATGTATTTTAATATCCACGAATGCATCCATAGACACATACACTCACCCTTATACACACACACAGACCCTCATCACCCCAGTCCGACCCTCCTACCCCGTTCCATTCATCGTTTCTCTATACCCATTCCATTCACCGTGACTGCTTTATCTGTCTGTGCTCTCCAAGGAGGTCTTCCCAATCCCCTATACCATAGTTTTCATTGAATCTATTTTCAAATTTGCCTTTCACTATATATATATATATATATATATATATTATATATATTATATATATAATATACTATATATATATACTATATATATTTTATATATATATATATAAGTATATATATTATATATATATATATATATAGTGCTCTGTACTCTTCTGGAAGGTTTCACAGGTATCCTGAACCCATTGGGCCTTTAACGAAATGGTCGCCACATGTCATTTTATACTACTACTTAGTCATGTATATGTACAATGCGTTTGCGCATACATGTATATGTATCATGCGCATGTGCATAACATCTTCTATCTTCTGATGCGAATCATCCCACCCACAAGAATGAACAAAGGAATTGTGGGAATTTAAAAAATGTGACCTATACCAGTCACTATCCGAACTGGAACTCGACCCGTAGCCTCTTAAGGAAGTGTATAGGACTTAACTAATTGGGCTCCGTCTGAATGCCCTTTAATATATAAACAAATGTTACTTATATATAAATCATTTTATGCATACAAAAATTTTGGAAATAGCTATTTCCATATTAAAAGTTTAGAAAAAGCGCATCTCGATTTTGCATTTTATATATATGCAATTTATATATATATATATATATATATATTATATTATATATATATATATATATATATAAATATATATATATTATATATATATATATATATATATATATATATATAATATATAATATAATATTATATATATATATATATATACTATATATATACAACGAAGAGAGAGAGAGAGAGTAAAATCGCTATCATCCATACACACACATAACAGATAACATACTTTTACACACTCACACACACACACACACACCCGTTACGCTACTTATACACACACACACACACACCCGCTAGGCTACTTATACACACACACATACACCCACCCATAGACACTTACACTCACATCTGCACCTACACACACACATGCCTAGACACATACACCCACCCTATATACACACACCCACCCTTACCGACCCTGCCATGGATACATACACCAACCCTAGCTCACACCTACACCCACGTCTACACACACTATGACACTTATGCACACACGCACACCCGCTAGGCTATTTATACACACACACACATACGCTAGGCTTTTTATACACACATACACCTACCCATAGGCACTTACGCTCACACCTATACCTACACACACAAGCACACATACCTAGACACATACATATATATATATATAACCTTGTGACCATGATATTTTCGACATTGACCTTGCCGGATACCCTATACCAAGCCTACACCTAGCCTACACCTGCACCTAACCTTGGCCTTACCTAAATAAACCCTAAACCTAACCCTAACCTAACCTAACCTAACTCAACCGTAACCTAACCTAACCTAGCGTACACCTACACTTAGCCTACACCTTCCTACTCCCTGCACCTAGCCTCCACCCCGCCTTGAGCTCATCCAGGTAACTGATGCCTAGCCTTTGGTAGGTATCTGGGCTAACATGAGGTCATGTAGGGAACCTGACCTGTATGGATCTATCCTAACTTATTTCCATCCGTGCACACACACACACAACACACACACACATACCACACGCACACACACACACGAACACACTTATACTTATACACATACACACTTATACTTATATACACACACAAAAAAATAAACACACATACATCCACACACTCCTTCCACATTCCTATATGAAATATATATACACACACACACTATTTGACACTTATACACACATCACTATGACACGTTACTTACCCAAGACCTTACATTTACACTTATACACAAAAGGTCACCAAACACAACACACATACCCACGGTTGATTAGAAATATAGTAGCAATTAATTAAAAGGTCACTTAAACTGACAGAAGAAAAATTACACTGACATTTACACTTATACACATGTATAAACACACGACCAACCCTTTGGTCTTCCATGGGGTCAATTTTTAGCCATCCTAATATTTAGGCACTCTTAAAATTTTTATTAAAAAACATTTACTTACAGCGACCTTAAAGAGTAAAATAAAGTAAATCAATAGAGGTGTAACCTAACACCATTAAGGGATTAGTATGCTTTTGGTTTACTGTTTTACTGCTTATAACTCATTTATTTACTGCTTTAACTCAGTTTTACTGCTTTAACTTAATATGCGTTTTACTGTTTAACTCAGGTTTTAGCTGCTTTAAACTAGTATGATTTTAACTGCTTTAAACTCACATATTTAATTAACATTACATACCTTAAAACAGTAAATCAGTAAAGAAATCAATAGAGGTGTTACCTAACACCTAGGGGATTAGTATGCTTTTTGTTTTACTGTTTTACTGCTTACTCTGTTTTACTGCCCTTTAACTCATGTTTACTGCTTTAAATTATATGTTTTACTGCTTTAACTCACATATTTATTAACATTACATACCTTAAAGCAGTAAATCAGTAAATCAATAGAGGTGTTACCTAACACCTAGGGGGGATTAGTATGCTTTTGTTTTACTGCTTTACTGCTTTAACTTTCTGCTTTACTGCTTTAACTCATGTTTTTACTGCTTAACTCATATGTTTTTACTGCCTTTTAAACGTCGACATATTTCATTAACATTTACATACCTTAAAAGAGTAAATCAGTGAAATCAATAGGAGGTGTGACCGTAACCCAAGGGGGGGGGGATAGTATGCATTTGTTTTACTGCTTTACTGCTTTAACTCATGTTTTACTGCTTTAACTCATGTTTTACTGCTTTAACTTTCTGCTTTACTGTTTTAACTTTCTGCTTTACTGCTTTAACTCATATATTT
>JABUQX010047684.1:17500-20000 GCA_015478945.1 Trachelipus rathkii | reverse complement strand
GAAGAAGGATAAAAAGACTAAGTGGATAGGCGAGTCCCACGAGGATTCCATAAAAGATGATAAATTCGACAAAATATTAAATAAGTATCTGTTAAAATAGCAGAAGGAAAGCGAAGAAAAAATTTGACGACTTCAAAGCGGTGACAGTTGGAGAACTGAAAAGACGAAAAAGACTTACTCTTTTAGGGAAAACTTTTTTAAGTGAAATGATTCCAGACATTTGATGCATATTCTATGCAAAGACGAATGACAACTTCATTGCAAATAGCAAGACAAGGACATCTCTTGCTAGACTGCCGTGCCTTGAGGGGCATCAGACACAATTTCACAAGTTTTTTTTAACGAATCTCTGGGCCCGCTCTGCTGTGGTGCTATAATATCTCGAATTAGCCCGTTTCCGTTAGGAGGGAACCTGGGAGCAACAAAGTATAATATATATATTATATATTATATTATTATATATATAATATATATATATTTATATATATATATACTAGATATATATATACATCACATTATATCCATATATATTATATATAATATATATATATTTATATATTATATATATATATATATATATATTATATATATATATATTAATATATATATAAGATATATATAATATATATATATATATATATATATATATTAATATATATTACATATATATATATATATATATATATATATATATATATATATATATATATATATATATATATATATATATATATATATATATATATATTATATATAATATTTATATTTATTTATATATTATAAGTACTATTTACTATAAGGTGTACTCTATAAACTGCGCACCCGGCTCCTCTCCTGATTCATATAATCGTCATACTTAAACTCGTACTATACTCGTAAAATGATATAATATATATAGTGTATTGTATATTAATAATTATAGTGTATATAGCGCTCCAGCGCTAGTTATTAGTAATATTATATAGTATATTATTATATATAATATATATATATATATATATATATATATTATATATATAAATATATATATTTATATATATACTATATATAGTATAATATTTATATATATATATATTATAATATATATATATAATATATATATATATATATATATATATATATATATTTAAAGTATATATATATATATATATATTATATATATATATATATATAATATAATATATATAATATATATATTTAATATATATATTATATATATATTGTATGTATATTTATATATATAATATATTTATATATTATATATATAATATATTTATCTATATATATATATATATATAATATATATTATATATATATATATATTATATATATATATATATATATTAATATATATATATATATATAATATACCATAAATTTATCTATAATATAGTATATATAGATAGATAATATATATATAATAATATATATATATATAAATATATACTATATATAAAAATATAGAAATATATATTCAGATATATAGAAAAGCATTAAATTTTAAATATATATATATATATATATATATATATATATATATATATATATTTAATATATATATATATATATATATATATATATATATATATATTCTATATATTATATATATTATATAATATAATATATATACTATATATATATATATATAATATATATATTTATATATATATATTTATTATATATATAGATATATATATATATATTATATACATATAAAATATATTCTCTATACATATAATTATCTCCTTGAAATATATATTATATATTTTAAAAAAAAATGCATATATAATAATATATATATATATAATTATATATATATTATATATATATATATATATAGTATATAATATATCATATATATATATATATATATAATATCATTTCCCTAGTGAGTAAAAGAGAAGATTTTCCCACAACCGTACGTCTCTGCATATTCGTAAGAGCTACTTAAGAGGGTAGTTCCATAGTGGGTTGTGTCCCCGCTACTAGTTATTTATTACCCAAAGAATGCTATATTGCGTTGCTCGGGATTTCTGGTGCATGCTTGAGCACCCCACCCCAATCTGAAGAAAAAAGGGGTATCGTAATATATATATATATGTATATAAGATATATATATATATATATATTTAATAATCTATATATATAGATATATATATATATATATATATATATATATATATACGTAGTATATACTATATATATATATATATATATATATATATATATATATATATATATATATAGTATATATATATATATATATATATATAATAGTATATATAATATATATATATATAATAATATACATACATACATATATATATATATATATTATATATATATAAATATATTATAATATATATATATATATATATATATATTATATATATCTATATATATATATATATATTATATATATATATATATAATATTATATATATATTATGACGTATATATATATATAATATATATATATTTATATTTATATATATATATA
>JABUQX010047684.1:0-2500 GCA_015478945.1 Trachelipus rathkii | reverse complement strand
TCTAATAAAATATTGCTCATAATCAATATACATAGAAGTAATATTACATAGTTGTTGATGGTCAATATTATTAGATGAAAATATAACGAATTCTTGTAAGCTCATCTATCTATGTGATACGTATTCTACTCTGGTACCGATGACTTCGCCCTATAGAATAAAGAACGGGAAGGGAGTTTTTGGCACGCTTGTGTTTTTTAAATTAGTATATACTTTGTGTATGAGCTACCTCGTCTCGATTACTTGAGTTACTTGATCACGGCACTCTGATATCGCGATTTATACTCGGATATAACTAATAATGCGGTAATCTAATATTGATGAGTGTACAGATAGACTATCGTACTATAACTATGCCTTGGGCTTTATAGCTCCTATAGCTAACATAGGCTCGCGACTCTTCTATATGCCGGTCCGCATTAGTATACATAAGATTACGTTGCAGATATGCTCTCTCTCGTATATCCGACAAGCTGCAGGATATATATTTATTATTTAGGTGAATTATATTAAAAAGAAATATGAAGTATACTACTTTAGTATTGTCATTCTATATATCTGTTGGTCGACTTTTAAGAGAGTCTAATTCTAGTATTAAGTATGATAGTAACTAGGCAATTTTTTAAGATGGAAAAAGCAATAATTTTATTTTGATGATGCATATAAGATTATACTAACCTATAACGGTGTCGGTGTATTAATAATATAATCTATATATAAGATAACCGAATCAGTCTTTGTTTCTCACACGCTTAAATACTTATTACCCTCTACTTAGTTGTGTATGGATACGTGTATATATTGGTTAGGCGAGAGTCCATAACTCATGAATGGGAGCGGGATGCCCGCTCATAATTTACTATATCTATATACGACTTACGATGGGAGCATACAAAGACTGAATTGACGTGTAAAAAGGTCCGCTTAGGTTTTATGTTAATTTTTTGATATCAGTTACAAGTATTTGCTGAGGCTCGATTTACTATTGCTAATAATAAAATATTTATCATTATCTGACAGAAGAAAATTACCTTCAGAGACTGATATGGAATATGATTAATCACTTATAATACATGTTCTTTGCAATGAATGAGTAAATATAGTAATCTACAACGCATGCCTAACAACAAAAATTAGATATACTCCAAATCATGTGGGAATCAAAACTACATGCGCATTTACATGAAAAACATGATGATCTTGATAGACGTGTAGTAATATAATATCTATAAGATATGATAGTGTAACCTATCAATTTGTTTCCTCTAATTAACCTTTAATATGCTCTATCATTTAAAGTTCTCTATAAAGCGGTTTTTATAATACATGTGCGTAACATTGTTCTATGTAATTATTTATTCCTGTAAAAATTGTATTACTAATATGCCGTTATCGGATATATTCATAAGAATTTACTAAGGCTGTCATTGTTTACATATCTTGACGTAGTTGATGACTATTATTATTAAGTTCCTTCATTGCTGACATACGCAGCGCTCGAATGATCAACAATTGGATCTTGTATTATGTTACTGATTAGTGTAATTCCACGCTCCATGATGAGTGTTACAGATTACAGCAATTCGCTCAAATAGAGAGAGAAGTTTTACGACATAATGAACGTCATCTGCGTAAAGGTTTGAACGGTATCTTACTCTCTACGAGCTCCTCAGAATTGCCAGGCCAAATACGACAGAAGCATGTTACAGTAATAACCCTTCACTTTCTCGGACTGTCCCATAAAAAAACCCCCAGAGGAGATAGCGTTATATGCACGTCCGAAGTAAAAGGAGCATAACATTCACTCATCTATTAGTGAAGGACCTAAATTCTTATATTTGCATAATATTTAGCAACATCATTAGAACGCTTGCATTCATATCGCAATTTGACTATATTAATCTAGTTATTCGATCAATAACGTCACTAGACTACTTGACTCCAGCTGTAACATGACACTACAATCGCCTGTCTGTTATAACAACGTACGACTCATATTCACTAATACAATAACTATAACTATGAATATTAGTTATAAATATTTATTATTAAGTAGCTATTGAATTATATATAAATAATGATAGCTATGGTTAGGTATATTTCTAGCTTACTTGGCATATAGGTAATCAATTATTATAGAAGTAGTAATGATACTAACTCTATAAAGTCATATACTGGTATAACCTATTTAGATAGAACTAATACCGCTGTAAATATGTTATAGAGGCGCAAGTTCTACTTATCTATAGAGTGATGAACATAGATGATTCCATGGGAACCAACTTAATATTACATTAAAAGATTCATGTCCGGGACGTTTAAGCCGACAAACTGAGCCACGTTATAAAATAACTATCAAAAGAAAAAATAACTAATACATTCTTATTATTAATTATTCATTGTATTTTATTAATTATTGATCTGATTATTATTACTGTTTAATCTGATAGTGTAATGTATTATTATATTATCATTATACGTATATATAGTCAGATATACT
>JABUQX010047682.1:90000-91671 GCA_015478945.1 Trachelipus rathkii | reverse complement strand
CTGAGCATATCTGGGCAATAATGAAGGAAGAATTTGTTAATAGTGGAAGTGAAACATGTAGGTGTGCTTTAAAAATAGAAAGCAATAATGTTGATATTGAATAATGGAGTGAAGAGAGAGATGATGTAAGTGGTAAAAAGTAAAAAACAAAGGAGTGGTTGAATATGCTAAAAGCCAATGATGAGAGTTTGAAAAAAAATAGGTGCATGGAAATATAGAGTATAGAAAAGTGGAAGAAAAGGGGGGGAAAAGGAGGTTAATGAAAAGTTTGAAAGAAGGATGAATGGAGACCTACAAGGGAATAGGAAGTTGTTTTGGAAGGAAGTACAAAAGATCAAGAAAGAGAATAAGGGGAATATTCATAGAATAATGAATAGGGATCGTGTTTTCGTGACTGATGAGATGAATGTGAGGAGAGTGTTGAGCGAACATTTCGAAAATTGGCATAACATTGACAGTGATTAAGAGGTGATAGTGACTGTGCGTAGGATTGATGAAATAATAAGTTATTGATATTTTGGTGATGAGGTAATTAGTATGGAGAAAGGGGGTAAAAGGTAGAGTGAAAAAGTTGAAGAATGGTGGTAAATCAGCAGGAATAAATGGAATTACTGGTGAAATGATCAAGATTGGAGGTGTAATTATGATTGACTGAATATACAAGTTTTGTAACAAAGCCTTGGAGGAAGGAGTAACTCCAAAGGACTGGAGGAGAGCAGTGATAATGCCCTTGTATAAGGGTTAGGATGTTAAGGGGATTTTCTGAAACTTGGTGTGTGAAGATGGCATCAAAGCCATAGTAATCTGTTTCTGAATAGTTAGCGGACAGATAGGCTTCTTGTATCATGGTTATGTGTATGTTGTGTTGTTTTAGAAACACTCTTTTCTTTGGGTTTGTTGTGTAGTCCGTTTGGTTTGAGTTGTAAAATATGTTTATCATTGTGGGTTACCTGTTTTGGTGTTGATGTGTTGTGTTGTGGGGCGTGTTCTGTGGGTGGAGATGACCAGCACTTTGGCAGATCCAATTGTTTGTTTCGAATGAGGTTTAAGCACGTGGGTGAGATGGGAACAGTGTTTGTGGAATCCATTGTTTGCATCTATTTCAGTTTATGGTGTTTCTCCTTACTATCTTGTTGCTTATTGGACATATGTAGATTCTAGGGTTCGGGGTTTGTTTCTGCGTTCATCGCTTTTAGAGTAAGGCTGAGCACCAAGTCGGGAAAGTAAGCCTCTTAATGAGTAGAAGGAGAAATAAAGTAGTTGAGTGGTGGAGAGTCCTGGGAATGATATCTGATTTATCAGGAAGCGACGGCGGCGCATATGCGCTGTCGCTGAAACCCCACATTTTCTTGTGGGTGGGGGGCGAGAGACTTCTGGAGATTCCCCAAAACCTTCCTTTTATATATATATTATATATATATATATATATATAATATATATATATATTAATATATATATATAATATATATATATACTATATCTCCCGAGGCTTTTTCACCAACTGGGTTCGAACCCACCACCCTCGCTATTGGTGTTATAGCAGGCCCGTGTTACCACCTGACCACGATGAGCTAAAAGGGAAAATCTACTGTCTACCCTCTGAAAGATTACATCTTCCACCCCAGAAGGAATAAGGTACGTCAGTGTTCTTGACAGCTGAACCTTTGGCAG
>JABUQX010047682.1:70000-85000 GCA_015478945.1 Trachelipus rathkii | reverse complement strand
ATATCGCCATATTCTCGGATTCTAGAAGCACCCTTCAAGAATTGCTTGACCGATCTTCGAGAAACCCTTTGATCTCTACCATTCAGAGATTCCTCTGCTCGTTGCATGTGCAGAGTAAACGTATTACATTCTGTTGGGTCCCTTCCCATGTGGGTGTTCCGGGGAACGAGCAAGCCGATATTGAAGCCAAACATGCAGCTCCCAGCATACTACCAAATGAACAGTGCCTTCCTTCTGACTTACGACTGAGGCGCCTTCCTGCTTCTAATTTTTATGTAAACATTCGTTGCGGTTTCCTTTCTCGCTGGCAGGAATGTTGGGTGGGCGGAGGATGATCGTGGCTCCAAGCTACGTATCGTCAAGTCCCTCTTTGGTCGCTGGTCCTCTTCATACAATAGACATCACCTCATGTAAATAGTCCTGGCTAAGTTACAAATAGAACATACCATTTTTAATTTTGGTTTTCTTATGACGCGAGATGATCCTCCATTTTGCCTGTTTTGCTGCACGAGTTGCCACTCTTCACTCTTTCATGTATTTGTGGGTTGCGATGCTCTCTTGGCCTCCAGAAGCACGTTCTCCTCTAGTTTGCATACTGTTCCTGTCCAGCACCGCCTTGCACGCATCCTGCCTGAATCCTCTCACTTTCGAAGTGACAGCATTTTTGCATTCCTTTCTGAATTAAACATCCTCTATAAGATTTAACCCTCTCAGCACAATTTTTATGTCTTTTTACAAGGGACTTGCCCTGTTTTTAGCTTACTGACACGGTATAGCCGCATTTCCAGTGTGCTGTGGTGGTTCCTGTGCATCAACTCTAAAAAAGAAAAAATATTACCTATTATTTTTTTTCTTTTCATTTGGGTTACATGTGCCAAGTTAGATAGATATACTACAGTCATAACTGGATTAGCGAAGTATTAAAAATAGCTGAGTTAGAGTTTAAACCGTAAATGTTCTTTTGATTGAATTATTTATGTATTGAGTTTATTTTAAGCCTTGACTAACCTATATAATAATACTCTTTCTGTTCACTGTTTCGAAATTTATATATTATTTGTTCGTGTTTCATAACACTAATTAGGAATTGAGTTTGTAATACTCATGTATTAAAACAAACTTATGTTAATAATTACTAGTAACAGCAGCCATTGTTATGGCTTCAAAATATCTTAAATGGTAGTAATTAATTTGAACTTAATCTTCATTCTAAAGCAGAATTCAACTAATTCAAGCAACACTTATCTTTCGGAACAAAAGGAATGTCTTTGTCTCAAACTACAGAATTTATGCTAGAGCGCACGCTGTCAAATGTTTATAGCAGAGGGAAAGCTCTGAAATAAATGGATGTGATTTTTTTTTCATGATTGATCGCCCAGTGGACGTCTCTTGAATGTACTGTAATTGGGAATCCTGCTAATCTATGCAGTGAAATATGTGTGAAGCTAGCATAATATAAATGTATACCTTATATAACTATGCAATAATTAATGTATAAAGCACAGTGTAAATTTCTTCTTATCTCCTGAAAATTAATTACGTTGCTTCTAAAACACTCCCGAGGCTTCCCGTCCAAGTCCTCGTTTATCATGAAGATGGATAGTTCTTCTTGAATTAGTGAGGTTTCTAAGAGCTTCACAAATATTTCTTCAGTAGTCTGTTTTGGCCTCCTCTTGTTCACAAACGCAGTTAGGAGTCGAACAATGATAGGACCTGATGTTGGTGTATGCATGCTGGAGTTCATTTTAAACATTTCACTTTGCTTTGGAAGATATAGGTAGGAGAAATCCTCACAAGAAAACTCATTTAAATAATGAATTTAGATTGTTCTCTGTTTAAAGGACTGATTTATTCAGATTTTATTAGTAACAGTGATAGCAGAAGCGTAGAATGATGAAAGAATCGAGAACAACAAATGAAGCAATAGAAAAAACAGCATGTCCAAGAGTAGAGTGGTGGAGAAGAGAAGTGGTAGGAAGGGGATATGAGATTATGAGAGACGTCTAAGAAGACAAAATAATACGAAAAATCCCTCAGTTAAAAATGAAATAATTATGGTATACTTCATATGTAATTCTCAATAGCATTTGAAGAGATTGCCTTGAAATTTATTATAGCAAAATGAATGAACAAAATGTTAGTCCTGTCATGGAATTCTCTCTTGGGCCTTAGGACCAGCATGTACAACTTACCAACTACAAATTGTGATGCAGAATTATAATATTAATTTATACTTTATATAATCTCAAATATGCAATAACTATAGTGTGAAAATTTTAATATAACTGCAAAAATTATATAGACCTAATCATAATTATACAATAACTATTGTGTGTAAAACAAATATAATACAGATTATATTCTTTATAAACGGAATTCATAATTAAAGTTAAAAGTAATTTTTATTATTTTATCCTAAATATTTAATATTGAATAAGTATAGGTATGGCGAATGTGTATTTGTGCGAACTATTATTATTTTTAATATTGATTGAAAAGATCAATAAACGTGCCAAAAGTATTATTTAAAAATTTCATGGTATAAATTCTTTTATTTTAATAAAGATGTTTCATGAATTCTACTGTTCACTAATTCAGCTTAATATGAGTGAATAATAATTTATCTTAAAGTTTTACATTATTCTTCTCCCTATCATTGGCCCCGCGTAGGCGGGGACCGCTTTGTCAGGTATTCCAGTTTCCATATAAAAAAAATCGATTACACATTTCATTGGTTTGATGAGACCAACGACACTCCAATCAGTGCTCGCTCCACCAGTCGCTGGACGATTTCAGAGTTAATACCACAGATATAGTAGGAACAAAAGATGAATCGTTCGAATCAAAATTCGGGCAGTTTTGAACAGTTCTACGATAGCGACGAAGGAGCTCAATGTACACCTAATTAAGTGTTTTATATGACTATTTTGTATTAGTCAGGCTTTGTTTAAGTTACTTAGATGATATGCCCAGTGCTTTGGACTCGTACAAAAGTGTGATTTCTAGCAACTGCATTTTTTCAGTTTCACAATTTTTGTTTTTAGGTGAGAAAATTTATTTAGGTAAGTTAAGTTAAAGTTAAGTCAAAGTTTTGTCACCCCCGATTTTTATGAAAATCTAAAAAAATAATAATGAAGAATAGTGAAAACGAAAATCGTCGGTCTCTTTAGGAAAAAAAGTTATAGCCTCTCAAAGTTGTTAAAACTCCCATAGACTTTTCAATATTGATCAATTCATGTTAGGTCTCATTTCATGCCCTCTAGTTCAGGTTATGATAAGTTTTATTAAGTATACAGAAAGAAAATCTATGTAGAATTAACAAATCTTATCATAACCTGAACTAGGATGGATGACCCTAAAACGAGCACGAGGCCCACAAAATTTTTTTATAACAAAGTCTGTGGGAAAATTTTAAACTTTGAGAGGCTGTAACCTTTTTCCTAAAGAGAGTGCCGATTTTCGTTTTCACTATTCTTGATTATTATTTTTTTTAGAGTAGATGCTGTGATTTTCAAAAAAAATATATATTTTTTTTTTATAAGAAAATCCTATGGGATTTTTACAACTTTGAGAGGCTGTAGCTTTATTCCTAAAGAGAGCGACGATTTTCGTTTTCACTATTCATTATTGTTTTTATTTTTTAGAGTATATCCTGTGATTTTTATAAAACTCGGGGATGACAACCCTCTGAGTAACAATTACCAAGTACGCATATTTTAAAATTTATTTTTTCAGATATTAACTGCTATTTAAATTTTTTTTTTTGTAATATTTCATTAAAAAGATATATAGATTTGAATTTTTGAACTTCACAAGTTTCCTTTTCTTTAAATATATATTTTTTAAATATAAAATGATGGTGCTAGATATCATACTTTTATGACACTTTTTTACGAGTCCAAAACATTGGGCATTTCATCTACATAAGATCTTTAATTTTTATAGTTTCTTCGCTGGTTGATGGTGTTTTTTGCGCGAGATATATATTTTGCACAATCCCCAAGAAAAATGAAAAAAAAGTTACCAAGCACTTTCGTGTATTTTACAACACATTATCAAGGTGTAAAAGAGAAAATTTAGGAAAATGGAAAAAGATAAAAAGTCTGTTAAAACATTTCTCATCCCAAGAGGTGACAAATCAAAAGCTCAAAAGTTACAACCAACTAAACACTATATTTTTAAAATGAATTTCACTGCTAAAAAAAACCAATTATTCCCACTTTTAAACACTTTATATAAAACAGTAGGGGAAAATAATAAAAATTAAAATGATAATCATAATAACAATAACGAATCAAAAAATAACAAGAACGATAATAATAATAATAATAATAATAATAATAATAATAATAATAATAATAATAATAATAATAATAATAATAATAATTCACAACTCGGCAAAATATAATTTTTTCTCTGGTTTTACGAATATTCAAGTGATTTTATTTTTAAATCGATCATGCTGATTACGAAAATATTAAAAAATTCATTACACGTACCGGTACCAATTTTGTGTGACAACGGAAAGTTTATATAATTCTGGTAAATATAAACAAAAGCGCTCATTTCAAATTTAATACAATGAAATATTAAAAATGTTATTAAAAACACTATATATATATATATATATATATATATATATATATATATATATATATATATATATATATATATATATATATATATATATATATACTATATATATATATACTATATATATATATATATATATATATATATATATATATATATATATATATATATATATATATATATATGTTAAATATTGCATAATCGCAATTTTAATATTTAGATCTTAAACAAAGAACATATAGTGGGAAGGTAAAGAATTACTGCCTTCTCCGGGATTGAACCACCGCGTGTTGCGACTAGGGACAATATACTCGATGCTTTACCACTGAGCTATCCCCAACCCAAAAAAGTTTGGTTCAAGAGAACAGCTTTAAAAACAATCAGGCTCCCTTCAAGAACGCGACGTACAGGTGTCCAGCCTATCTATCCCTCGTTCTTAATAATTTGTATGTGTTAAATATTGAATAATCGCAATTTTATTATTTAGATCTTAAACAAAGAACATATAGTGGGAAGGTAAAGAGTTACTGCCTTCCCCGGGATTGAACCACTGCGTGTTGAGAATGAGGATAATATACTCGATGCTTTACCACTGAGCTATTCTTTACCTTCCCACTATATGTTCTTTGTTTAAGATCTAAATAATAAAATTGCGATTATTCAATATTCACCTAAATATTAGCAATAGGGTGAAGCTGAACAACAATGTCGCCTTGAAAAACTCATTGCTCGCTGTTCTTGAACCCAACTTTTTTTGGGTTCTGGGATAGCTCAGTGGTAAAGCATCGAGTATATTTCGAGTATAATTCTTGTACCTTTGTAAGCAGAAATAGAAGTCTCGCACCAAACCATAGGTACATCAAATGGCTTAGTTCGTGATTTTTCTCCATTCATCCACTTAATCAAATTGGTGTAGCAAGTTGTACAAGATGTATGAGGAGCCCAATCTTTGTCTAGGTCTGCAATGTAACATCCAAAATAATAGTAATATGCTTTTCTTAATTTCTATAGACCATCGACCATTTTTTTAACAGTGAGCGAGCCACATATAACAAAAACAGTGTGCTGGATTTAGAGATTTACGACCGTCTCAATTCATTTTAGAATATCACAATTCACATTTATGATGCTTAATAAAGCAACCACATACATTCATCTTGTCTTCAAACTAAGCATGATGCAATACGAAATGACTACAGAGCACCAAACGTTTCTCCCTTCAACAAGACAAGATTGAACATGAAATGATATTTCCATTAACTACATTATATATATATATATATACATATATATATTTAAATATATATATATATATATATATATATATATATATATATATATATATATATAATATATATATATATATATATATATATATATATATGGGCTTATGCAGGGGTGGGCCACTTGCCCCCCTAAATCTTGGCGAAATAAAAAAAATGAACTTTATATGTTTTTGCCAGACGACGTTTTAAAGGGTTTATTAGTAGAAAAAGTGAAAATATATTCAACCGATAGATAATGAAGTAGTAATTACTAATTACACGGTTCAACAAAAAAAAAAATTTTCCATTACGCAAACAAAAACATATATAATCTTTATGCGTTTTGGAGCCACAGATAAAAATATTAAAACGATGGCGGCTATTATTGTTTGCAATTACAAAATTTAAAATTCCAATGGTGTCAACAGCTGAAATTATAACCATGAAGTACTTAGCATATAATAATAATACAGAAAATATGAAAAAAGACCTCGGTTTTATTGCATATTCAATATTTAGAAGAAAAAAAACAGATTTCAAAATATGTATGCATTTAAGCTTATTTCCTACTGTATTTTGTTTTCCTTTTATGTGTAACATCTGGATCATCACGTTGAAGATTCCAACAGAAATCTGCAAGCATTGCAGGAGTCCATTTTTCCTTGTATCTATTTTCCATGTTACATATCTTCTGATGGAACCGTTCTCCGTGTTCGTCGCTAACATCTTCAGCATTCTCAGGGAAAAAATAGAGATGCGAGTGTAAGAAATGAACTTTTAGGGACATATTACAACCAAGTCTTTGATATGCTTGAATTAATTCGTCAACAAGGGCTCTGTAGTTTTCGGCCTTGTGTTTTCCGAGCAGATCAATACAAACTGCCTTAAAACTCTTCCAGGCATTCAACTGTATTTCATTCATTGTTTTCTCAAAATCGTTGTCAACCATGTGTTTACAAATTTGCGGTCCGACAAAGATATCTTCTTTCACCTTAGCACCAATTAATTTAGGAAACTTGCCTTTTAGAAACTGAAATGCGGGCTGATCATGTTTTAAAGCTTTAACAAATTGTTTTGTAAGACCTAACTTAATATGTAGTGGTGGCAGAATTTTTTCCTTTTTTTTTTTACATCACGTGGAGGCCAATCTGAGCGGATATAGTGCTTTTCATTTGCCCTACTATCCCATTTGCAAAGGAAGCACATAGACTTTGTATAGCCAGTTTGCAGTCCATTTAGAAGCGCAACTACTTTTAAGTCAGCGCATATAAGCCATTCGTGCTCATTGTAGTGAACTTTGTTGAATATATAGGCTAAGTTTTCGTAGGTTTCCTTTAAAATTACAGAATGTGCAATGGGTACTGGTGGGAAGCTATCGCCATTATGTAAGAGAACAGCTTTAGTACTGTATAATGATGCGTCGATAAACAATCTCCATTCTTCTGGATGGCAGACAAAGTCTAGATCGTTAAACAACCCTTGAATGTTGTTGCAAAAGCACAAGCTATTCTCCATTGAAAAATGTTGTTGTAAAGCATCCGAACGAAGTCTAAATTTTGCAATCCTCACGTCCTTTTTTAGTAAATATCTTTCTTAAAGCCAAGAAGCAAGTAATTTGCTTTGTTGCTTGGATAGTGACAGATCACGTGCTAAATCATTTAAATCGGCCTGACCGAAAAGCCTTGGTTTTAATTCTTCTTGCTCTTCACATGGCTCATCTGATTCCATATAGTCAGGGTTGTCTGGATAGTTCTCTGAATCAGAGGATAGATGCATCTCTTTAGGCGGTTCAGGAAGTGGAATCTCTTTTGAATGGGGCTCTGGACGTATAGCAAGTCAGGGTATACAATACACTTCCCACTCTTCTTGCTGTGACCTGAAGAAAGAAAGTCAGTAATAACTTTAATATTACAGCTTATAAAAGGTGTATTTTAAAGGTTTATATCATACATTTTTTATTGCTCTTATTAAGTTAATGAACATCAAAAGCATAAATGATTACATGCAATTAAATACCTTTATATCAACCAAGCAGAAGTAACAGTCTGTTGTGTGATCTTAAAGTTCCAGGTTTGTTATGATATATATATGATGACGACAGTTTGATATAGTCTTTATATGTAATCTCGACTTTGCAGCGATGTAGGTGATAAGAGACAACGTGAAATGGATTCGCCGATCTTATTCGTCAGAATTTCCTTAAACATATTTGGTGGTTTAGGTTTTTTTACAGGCTCTTCTAGACATATTAAAAAGAAAAACATTTAGATAAATAGTTACCAACCTAAAAACATTATAAACAATTAAATTGAATTCAAATATTTTTACAAAATGAGAAATTATAGTTCTCAATTCTGCTTTACCTATAATAGGAATATATTCTGCGGTTCTTTTGTGCATATGCGAATTTGAAATTAATTTTACGCAATCTCATAACAGTTTTTAGGCAAAATGTTTTTTATAACTTAGGAATTTAATAGTTATATTAATTTATTAACATCTAAATTATACAAAACTACATTTCCCCAAAAAACGGTATGTGATAGTGAAATTTCAAATTCAGATTCTATATCGCCAAATTCTGGCATTCACTTCCTAGGGATGGCCAAAAAATATCGGAGCCTTATCGATGTTTTTGGCTCATTCCTCAATTTACGGGGCGATATTTTCTTTAGGCGATATCGATATTTCGATATTTTTCTTAATACGAAAGCCGATATTCTTTTCAAAAATTTATAGGTAAAAAAAAAAAAAATCTATCCCCCTCTCCCGACACTCTACTCTCTCTTTCTACCCCATATTTCGTTCTTCGTTCGATCCCCCAATGTCGTGTATAAAATAAACCAGAAAATTGGGGTTTTGAATTTCGTCTTTCAGAGACTAGTTTTAGGTCTTTTCGGGAACCAAAATTGCCACATAGTCAAATTGTTTTCTGAATATTCACCTAATCACTATTCAGTTATTCAGTGATCAAAGTGGATATTGCGACCTAATAAAATTTTGAAATGATAGTAAATGCTTTCCTGATATGTTTATGTTGCAATAAGAATATATTACTGTAAATGCGACGACCAATCTCGTCAGAACGAACAGTATCATTATTAAACAATATTTGCTCAATGAAAGGAATAGGTTGACTTCCGAGAATATTATAATCATTGGTCTTATATATATATATATATATATATATATATCTCTCTCTCTATATATATACCCTATATCTCTCTTTATTATTATATATCTTTTTATCTTTCTTTATAGATAAACAAACTATAATATTTAGTATTCTGTTGCATTAGAACGAGGAACGTTTGTAATTAAATACGCTTTTAAATTAAATTGTTGCAAAATATTGAAAAATTACAGTTTTTTGAAGAACGACTATGCTATATATAAATAAAAATTAAAAGGAAACTTAAATGTAAAATTTTTAAACAAAGAATACAGGTAAACAAGAACGATGGCAGAGTCGGTTTCTCGGCCTACGGGGGACGACAGAGGGCTTCGTCTTGTCGGCTCGAAACCCCTAAAAGGATATAAAAGAAAAAATAACATTTCTCCAAGGTGTAAAAGAAAAAAGAGGTTTATTTTAACTATAAATCGAGAAGTAATACAGGTTTCAAGGTCAATCAAGGCGTATAATAATATTTGATTTATTATTCTTTAAGATCATTTATATATTTTCTATGATACCTGGTTTTAATTTACATACTGAACTCTTCGGGATGCTGGCCCTTTTTATATATATATAGCAACAACCTTAATACTATATATATATATATATATATATATATATATATATATATATATATATATATATATATATACTATATATATATATATATATTAAGGTAACTTTTTTGTTGACAGTTGCAATTCAGTTTTTAAGTAGCTATCTTAGTTTTATTTTTCCTTTATTCATGAAATATTTTCTCATTTATTTATTTATTCTGAGACTATTTAAGACTTTGCTGATAAGGAGCTAACTGATCCTGATTTACGTGTAGCTCTGTAGAGTGTGTTCAGTGTTAGTGGACGAAGATAATCATTACAGAAATGACGGAACAGGACTCCTGTGAGTTTGGTTTACAGTTAACATACCAGTACAGACTGATTAATCATCTACTGGCAATTACGATTGTTTCGCTAAATATGTAAGTAACTAAATTAACGATTTTATATTAGCTATTACTAAAAGTTCTAGTATTGAATTTTGATTATCGGTATTATGACTGGCATCCAGTTCGAACTTCTAAATATTATTATTTCATTTGTGCTAAAATTTAATGATTTTCCAAGATCTTGAACTTCCAGATCATGTTATGGATATACCTGTCATTGTTATTTTCGTTGGTAGATAATGTTTGTTTATTTAAATAAAATGTTTTGAAATTTCCTTTGACTATTTTATCAATTCTTTTTATTTATTACTAAAATGATTTATAGTTCTTATTTAGTTCATGGTAGACATGATTTTTCTTATTTAAGGGCCCATTATAACTCACAAAGTCTAACACCCCATAGTTTTCCCAAAGTCATTATCTTTCTTTAACTTTCAATCTTCAACCTCTGGGTTGGCTTAAGTTGAAGATAAGTAATTCATAATTCTTTCTTTGTTGTATATTATACTATATTAAAACTCTAATCAGATCTTTATATATATCTTATATACCTCTATATATATCCTATATTCTATTTATATCTTTATATCTATATGCCATATGCTCACCTACACCACCTACCTATATATGGACTAGATTACCATGTGCAGCCACACAGGACATGGGAGTCAGACTATTACCTTCACCTGCTCTCTATACTATATCTATATATACTCTCCTTATATATATATATATATATATATATATATACCTCTCTCCTCTCTCTATCAATTGAGGTTAAACCTTAAACCGTATTATGAAAATACTAACAACTATCTTCATTTAAGAATAACCAAATAAATCTGTTAACAACATCGTTTCTGCTGTTGTATTATCATGAAATTTTCACAAAATCTAAAACTTTGTTATTATTTTTTATTATTTTGATAGTTTAATTTATTTTGTACTTTATCTTTTGACATTAAATAGTTCAAATGTTTATTTATTTCTTTCATTTAGATACTAATCTAGAGGCACTAGGGATCGAACCCGCGCCCTTATATATATATATATCTTATCTGCCTGCTTTCATATATATATATATATATATATATATATTAGATATAATGTATAAATTATGTTCGGATTATAATATAGTGTCGATGCTCAGATATCATGAAATCACTCTGGCGATAATATCGAAGCGATAACCGATATTTTCAATGTCGATATCGTTGTCAGGAATTTTTCGTCTCAGGCATCCTACAGTTCCACCCTCTTACCGTAATTTTGGCTTCATTGGACAGTGTTAACATGCATTATAACTTCTAAATTTTCTAAAGTTTTAATAGTTTTAGCACTTTTTACCTCATAAGACGTATCCATTGATATTAATCTGCAGACAGCATCAACAATTACAGAAAATAAAAGAAATACATAATTTGGCTTACCCCAAGAATTTATAAAATACCATGAGAGAATATTTGAGACCTGGTTAACGTAATTGATGATGAATTTGGAAGAGCATATTCAGATGAAGAATTAGTTTATCAATTTATTATTTGATTATCATTAAAAAAAAGAACATGATTATCTTGATTAAAAAAATTACAGTGTCTAGTCATATTCATAACTTCACTTGATAGCTATATCTTTATAAAGAAGTGAGATTTTCAGTATTAAATATATTCAGAAAATTTTCACAGTTTAAAGTTCTTGAAGGTGTTCTTAGTATACCACATTAAACAGTTAGTTCTTTTTTAAAAGGCTTGGATCAATCCCATTCAAATTTTGACATATGTAATAGTGAAAGAACATGAGTTCAAGCTTGTGGAAAAATAAATATTCTCCACACCATTATTTCATGTTATTCAATAAACTGTTTTCTTTATAGTTAATTTTTATATTTATATTGTTCTTATTCTTATTTGTACTCTTATATTATATTTCTTTAATACTAATGCATCGTTGAAGGTTGGCAAAACTGTCAAAGAAAGGCAACATCCATTATGTTATCTATTATCCATCTATTATACTGTCCGGCAACAAGACCAAATTTTATTGTTACCTCTTCCGTAGTAGCCAAACATTTTGCTTTAGTTGAAAGAGTGGCTAACATTATTCAAACAAAAAATATTCACCTTATGTAGTACTCTGATCATGTCCAAAGAATTTTGAAAGTTGTCAAAGACCACTGGAAAACTGCTGATCTGCTCTTATCCGCCAATGTTATTACTGTTGAGTTTTAAGTAGAACTTGCACCCCTTTGTGAAACCCGTTGGACTCAAAAATATTATAGTATTGCTATTTTCCATACAAATATGATAAAAATCGTTGAAGGGTTAGCAAAATTGTCAAAGAAAGGCAACATCCATTTTAATATCTATTATCCATCTATTATACTGTCCGACAACAAGACCAAATTTTATTGTTACCTCTTCCGTAGTAGCCAAACATTTTGCTTTAGTTGAAAGAGTGGCTAACATTATTCAAACAGAAAATATTGACCTTATGTAGTACTCTGATCATGTCCAAAGAATTTTGAAAGTTGTCAAAGACCACTGGAAAACTGCTGATCTGCTCTTATCCGCCAATGTTATTACTGTTGAGTTTTAAGTAGAACTTGCACCACCTAGAAAAGTACAATTCCAACAACAAAAAGAAAACATCCTGCTGAAACTTCTACTGAATATTGGAAGCGTTCTCTACTTGTGCCTCATCTTGACTCACTTTCATCCTCTTTAGAGACTGGATTTTCAGAAAACAACGAGACAGCATTTCATCTTTTTCGTTTGCTTCCGTTTCTTATGTCATCTGCTCCCGTAGGCAATTTGCTTGAGAATGTAAAAAGCTTTTCAGTGTTTTATGATATTGATATCAACAAAATTCATACCGAAACTGACTTGTGGTATACCTTGTGTCTGGATAAAAAATGGATAAACAAAAGATGAAAGACTTGGGACCTACTGAAGTTATTAAAGACGCCGACCCCCTTTTTTTCTCAAATCAAAAACCTGTCCATTAATTGCACTGGTGCTACATTGTTCAACATTATGCCATTGAAAGGTCTCTTCAGCACTCTGCGAATAGTAAAGACTTGGCTAAGAAACACAACGAACGAAGACCGGCTTAATGGACTATGTAGGATGAGTATTCATAGAATATTATTATTAAGTGAAAAACTGAACGAATTAGAAACAAATGTAATTGTGAAATTCGCTGAAAATCCAAGGCGTCTAATGCTAGTTTAGATTTAATATTAGTTACCACTCAGGACTCGGTACTCGCCAATCTCCATAAATATTACTTTACGTTTCTCAAATAGGTATTTTTTTTTTTACTTACCTCGTGACTCGCAGTGGTGTTGCCATTTTTTTTATTCAAATTCGCGTATTATTTTAACAGGAAGAATAGGAAGAACATAATATAAGAAATAAAGAGACATCAAGAAGCTGCATGGGCCTGTCGAGACTTTCGGTCAAACTAAATATTTATTAAACACAGGCACAACAAACACAGTACCCAAAGGCTTGTCAATATCCTAAACAACTGCCAATATAATATTTACGCCAACTACTTCCAAAAGCAAAATCTATAGTTAGCTTGCATGCAAACCATAATACAAGCTTTAATAAGTTTATTGCCATACCGGTAGTAATAACATGCAGTTTTACCTTAATAACTAACTAAAAACCTCCAATTTGTCATTCAAAATATACTATGATGCCCAAACCATACCTATCTAATCCTTTCTTATATGAATGTTAAGACACTCAACAACATTCCAAAAATTTAAAACCCTATTACTGAATGAATGTTTTCTTACATCAAGATTACATGCCTTCTTAATTTTCTTGTGTCCTCTGGTCTCTCCTCCGTAATCTACTATAAGGAATTTATTAATCTCGGTGTTATCAATATACGGTATGTAAATATTTTGTAGACTTGTATCATGTCCCCTCTAAGAAATACCCTTTCTACAGAAAACATTCCAAACTCCTTCTGCCTCTCATAGCCCTCACCCTCAAACCCAGAAATCATCCTAATTGATCTACGTTGCACTCTCTCCAGCATATCTATGTCTTTTCTTAAGGGGTCCAACCCTGTGCACAATACTCTAATACAGGCCTAACATAGCTATTATACAACTTACTTATAACTTCTTAACTCTTGTAAACAACATTGTGATTTTTATTCCTAGCATCATATTAGCTTTATTCCTCACTTCCAAACACTGATTAGCATCTTTCAAATTACTGCTTATAAATCACACATGAATCTTTTTCTTGGTTCACGGACTCAAGCCAATCCCCATTCATATTGTTGTTAAATCTTTGGTCATATGGAAAGGATAGATCGTAGTTGGTTGGTTAAGCGAATGTATAGTGGTGAGTGTGGTGGGAATTGACCGGGTGGGGATCGAAGAAAAAGTGGATAGAGAAAGTAAAGGAACGTATGTCAGAAATTGATTGTAGTTTGGCAGGGGGCGAAAAGAAACGTGCATAATAGTAGTGAATGGCGGGGTTTTGTGAGTGGGTTTGGTTGTGATCCTAGCCCAGGGAATGAACTCTACATTGGCGAGATACCTTAGTGAAGGTCCGTCTCCGTCTTATGGTACATTAGAGTGGATATTTTTTGAATGGGACAAGCTCTTACTTTTAATTAAGGTTATGCTCCTCTGCTTAACTGCCGTTTTCCAGTGGCATGTACGCACGCTACTGCCACATTAGGGATGCCTCGATAATCTAAAAATATATTCGATCAAATCGATATATCGATATTTTAAAAAAAATATTCATAATCGCTCTTCGATATTTTCGTCTGAGATTCGATATTCGATATATCGAACTATATTTCGATAATTATAATCGATTATAATTTTGATAATATATAATCAATATATATATGTATATATTATATTAGTATATCAGTATATAATAGTGATATATATATATATATTATATTATATATATATATATATAATATAATATATATATCTATATAGCCCTCCAGATTAGGCGACCGAACATTGTTTAAAAACG